>BDDA01000271.1:25952-55291 GCA_001662385.1 Chlamydomonas asymmetrica | reverse complement strand
CCCCCCCCCAGCAACTGTGTTTTGCGTAGTGAGCATTTGGCCTTCTACACAAGGTAGCACTCAGCTCCTTCCCCCAAAGCTCCTTCCTTCCCCCTCCCCCCATCGTACATTTCGGATTTGGGCGTTTCCAAGGAATGAGCTCTTGAGTAATGGGTATCATAACTCGCTGTGAGCGTCTACTTGACCTGGTACTTGAGCATTGCAGTCCTGCAATTTTACACAATGCAAACGCCTCCGAAAGGACCGGCTACAGAGCCACAGAACCCAATTCCCACAAACATATCCTTTCGTACCCCATGCCAACGACTCCCGTCTCATTGTTGTACCTGCTGCACACCAAATGCTACCCTGCTCGCGAGCCATGCATGTGAAGCCTGCTGCCATGCATGGGCCACGCGTGCTCACGGATGCATATGGAAAGTCCTCCACTGAGATTGCATGCGGTGCGGACAACATTCGGTGGCTCTTGTTCAAGTGCCTGGTTGAAGCGCTTACTGGTGTAACACCTGTCACGGTTGACTTGGTAACCCTGGCACGATGCAGTGTTGACCGCTGAAGCAACAGCAGCTTGTGCTCACACACGCATACACCACGACAGCACATACAGCCTGCGCGTGTCAGACATGCAGGCTTATGTATGGCAGAGATCGTATGGAACGCGGGTGACCTTGTCAGCGTTGCAGCTATGCTCTGCCCGTGTGAGCCCAGTGGCAGCGTGCAACGGTCGTGCCTCAACTTCTCATGTGTTCCTACATGGGAACAGTTCTGCAGTGCAACACCGTCAAGCACCACTGAGCCGGGCATCACTGAGACCTCCAGGAGCGCCTGCGGCTGTTGCAGCAGTCAACAGCGTGTTGTCTCAGCTCCAGGAACTGAAAGCCTCCGGGGTAAGCGTGAACGTCAGCGGAACGACCTCGTCACCAGGCTGTTGCTAAAGCGATTGCAGGACACTTCCGCCTGTGTACTACAGCTGACACTAACCATGCAGTCTTGTCGCTATTTGCAACAGCACAACACCATGCCGAGTGTGTCCTACTCGTGCTTGCTGCTTGTTACCATCGCAGGGCGACGGGTTGGCTTCGCTTGGGCGCCACGGCTCCAATGATGCATTTCCCGTGGTGCTACACGAGCTGCTGCGTGTCTTCACGCATAAGGTGTGGCCAGGACACCAGCATCGAAGGAAGGCATGCCATATAGTCACGAGACGAATATGCCGCGCCAACAACTCCCAGCACTGCGCAGTGTGCGAGCTGGGAGTTCCCGCCTTGCTTCAAGGTCGTTGTGGGCTTCACTTGCCCTGTTATTCTGCTGGTCATGCGCTTGCGTCCCCTGTGTCCGCTGTGTGTGTGCAACCTCTTGCTCATCGGCCCTGCCACAATTCAACCACACCGCCGCAACATACCTTGTGGAACTCCACTCGTTCTGTCCTGCTGCAGGTTCCGGGCAGCATCATTCCAGATGAGCTTATATTTGCACTCATGTCGGTTTACCGCAGCCTTGCACCACCGGCGCGTATGCGTTTCTTCACCATCATCTGTGGCGATATGGGCGTGCAAGGTAGCTAGCAAGCGTCGGGGGGGCCGCGTAGAGGGAAGGCTTGAGCCTACAGTACTGAGGGGGTTGCCATGGGAGGTGCACTGTAGCGGGACGCTGTGAGTGACGTGCACGTGCTGGAGTGCTATGGCAGTATGGCACGCACACCTGTGTTGCCTATGCAAGCGCGGCAAGCAGCACAATGACCCACGCACCATATGCACGTTGAGCTAATGGATTCGACTGTTCAGTGGTAAAGCTGTGTGTACTCCTGACACATGTCCTGCCCTTGTTGTTGATGGGCATGTCAATACACGCATCCTCAGAGGACCAGATCGAGGCTGCCATTGCGTCATGGCAGGCAGCCAAGCAGCGCTTCCAAGGTGAGCTGGCACTGCGTGTGCGCACGTGCCTGCGGTGCATTTGTTCGTGCATCCACACGCTTTGGGTGCATATCGATGCGCATGCGCGCAGGCAACTGACGTTAAAACTGCAACCCCCGCAACCCGCCTGCAACCATACGGGATCTATCCTTGATATTTATGAGTAATGATGCCGAGTATGACCACATTGCCATGGCACACACACACACACGCCGCATACGATTCATAACCAACGGCCGTGGCTCATGCTTCGCACTGTGTGCGCTGCAACCCCTGAACTATTTGGTAAGGGACGCTGCATGAGCGGTTTTGCTGGCCTATCCTTGTTGCCCTCCGGTGCTGGACCCCACCAACACAGCGATGGTGATTGTGCAAGGCATGCGGATGTGTGTGGCGTGTGATGTCGGTTGTGCTTGTGTGGGACCTGCCTGGCCCATGCAGTGGTGGGTTCGCACGAGCTGCTGCACCGCGCCGCCGACCGCCTGAGCGCGGCGTCGCAGCCGCTGTACTCCCAGCTGCTGCTGCCCATCAGCCAGGTGGAGGGAGGTGAGCGAGGCAGAGGTGGGCAGGGGGGCAGGGGGGCAGGGAGGGACCTTGGCCTGCGTTGTGCTTGGGTGTCCTCTTGTACGTCTGTCCAGCCACTCGCACCACAATCCCCCGGGCAGCCGCGGGTGAGGCGCTGGGGATGAGCACGTGCGCGGGAGTAGTAGGCTAACCGTGAGCTGACTGGTTGTCATCTGTAAGCGTAGAGTTATGCGCTGCGCTGTGCCCGCGTGAGTCTCTCCCTGCTGCAGGCATCAAGTTCCTGGTGGACATGCGGGCCGACCTCATGCAGCTGCTCACCACAGCAACACCCCAGCCGGCACTGCCGTCGCAGCAGCCAGCCCAGCCCAGCCAGCCCGCTGGCGAAGCGGCAAAGGCCACCGCCACTGCAGGAGGCGCCAGCAGCGTCGCAGGGGCCGGCGGCAGCAGCAGCGCTGCGGGGGGCGTCAGCCCGGATGTGAGCGCCACTGGGCCTGACAGCTTGAGAGCCCTGAGCGAGCACATCAGGTGGGCACGCTGCACTGTACTGCTGGTACGAGTACTGGTACTGCAAGGTTAGGACGTTGCATTGGCGCGCCACGGTCGTGCCGTGCCACGTTGTTGACTGGTTGCGCCTTTGCATGTCTCGTAGCCACACATTGACACATGGCAAGCCTGCAAGGTGCCGGCAATGCTGTACGCATGACAAGCTGCGCGCATGGCGTGCCGCTCCTGGCACGCTTTGGAAGGCTACCGGGCAAATGACCCGCATGCTGGCACTGGCCTGCTGCTCGCCCTGCAGGCAGTCTCTGGCTGAGTGGTTCAGCGTTGGCTTGCTGGCGTTGGAGCCGCTCAGCTGGCATGACTCGCCTGCAGAGCTACTGGTGAGGAGGGAGGGAGGGAGAGGGAGATGTGGTCGTCACAACTGCAACAGCTGCAATAGCTGCCGTGAAATGACCCCCATGTCCACCGTGTCACTGTCCTGCTGCCTACTACTACTCCTGGCTGGCACTCCTGGCACTCCTGGCTGGCACATTAATTGATGTATATTGCTTGCGCCCAACCTGTGCGCCACCTGCCCTGCCAGGAGAAAGTTATGCAGTACGAGGCGGTACATCCCATACCCTCCTGGCCTGCGCTCAAGCAGCGGCTGGGCCCTGACAGGCGCGTGTACGCCTTCTTCCACCCCACCATGCCGCGGGAGCCGCTCGTCATCCTCCACACGGCGCTCATGCACAAGGTACCTCTTGCGGCAGGCGGATGATTGGTTGGGACAGTGCAGGGAGGGTTATGCTATTCGCAGCAATGTGAACTGAGGACAACCTGCAGGAAAGTGCGCGCATCCATCCCGAGCCTTGCCAGAATCAAATTGGTAAATCGTTTGATGCTCATACATTTGCCTGAATCTGCAATTACGGATACGGTATGGAGGAGCACATCTTGTTCAATTTTGTGCTACCCCACTAGTGCTTACACTGCACTCGACGCCGCTCTTCACAACCTCACAGGTGGCCACTCGGATGGATGAGATCGTGCCTGGCCACTCCGTATGCAGCAGCGATGACACTGCCGGGCAGGGCGGCCAAGCAGCTGCCTCAGGAAGCGCCGCGGCGCTGTCAACAGGCGGTGCTGGGTCGGATCACCTACGGCATGTGCAAGCGGCCATGTCCTCCACGCTGCCCCTGCCTGCGCCCACGTCACCTGCAGCCTCAGCACCGCCGTCATGCGCTGTGTTCTACTCCATCAGCCAGCCGCACAGGTACTTGTGGTGACACTGGTGACAGGCGTGGGCTAGTGCATTCAAGTGGTAGTATGCCTAGGGGTGTATGCATGTCGCAGGGAGTCCACAACACGGCTCAGCACAGCCCGGCAGGCATAGCGATTAACAAAGATTGCGTTCAGGCGCAGACACAGCTGTTGGCCTGATGATTGCTCTGCTGCGCGCCTGTGCTCTCCACTGGTATGTGAATGCACACCGCCACATGCGCACCGCAGGGGTCTGGCGGGTGTGGATCTGGGGCACTTCCTCATCAAGCGTGCAGCGGAGCGACTCATGGTGGGTGGCGGGGTGCCCAACAGTGCTGCTGCTGGGTGTGTCACGTCCTGCCCTTCCCTTGAGCAATGCTCAGGCGCGCCTTCACGGCTGTGCAGCAGCGAGCCGGACGGGATGCGTCTCGGCGTGAGACCATGTCCGCATGTCAGCATGTTCACACGTGTCCTGTCGTCTGTTGGTGGTTAATGTGTATGCGCGTGCGTGGGCACATCCTGGTACAGGCGGAGTGCCCAAGCGTGCGCCAGCTGGTGACGTTGTCGCCCATACCGAACTTCCGCAACTGGCTGCTCAGCAAAGTGGGCCAGGATCAGGCGCAACAAGCTCACGCAACTCCGCAGCCCGGCCAGCAGGTGCCAGGCTCAAGCTCACCCACCAGCGGCGCTGCCACTGGGACAAGCAATGCAACGACCGTGGGTGTGAGCCTGCTGACCGCGTCAGAGGAAGTGCAGCTGCGGCGAGTGTGTGCAAAGTATGGGATAGAAGCAGCTGCCAGCCCAGGCGCTACCGCTGGCGGTGGCGGCGGTGACCCTCCCATGGTACCATCCGCTGCGGCGCTGCTGCTTGGCCTGATCAACGGGTGCGACAACGGCATGTGTGCATCTCTCCTGTTTGGAAGTCACGATGCACGAGGGCGGCTGTGTGCTGCTCGCTGTCCATCGCCGACCTGCCGTGCATGTTGCATCCGCTGCGTCAGCGCCTTGGCCAGCGCTGACTGCATGCTGCCGTTGTGCCATGCGTGGCGTGCAGCCAGTGGGCTCCGAGCTGCGCAGCTTCGGCAACAGCGCAGCAGACAGCCGCCATGAGCATCCCCCCTGTGGAGGCTGCCACGGATATGGCAGAGGCGGCGGCGACGGGTGGCACACCCGACGCGCACCATGGCGGTGATGACGCCGATGACCCTGCTGTGCTGCTGCGCACCATCCTGCTGCGGCTGGCGGCGCGCTACCTACTGGTGGAGCGACGGCGCGGCTTCGCGCTGTGCCCCGTGGCCCACTTCCACCTGCGCAACGGAGCGCGCCTGGGACGCCTCAACTGGGGGTGAGCGCAACCCGAGTGCAACGCGCAGGAGCTGCGTGTTGGTGGTGGAGTGGTGGACAGTTAAACCTTGCGGCCCAATGGCCCATAATGGTCTTCGGTTCCTCATGGTGCCCTCAGGATTCACAAGCCTGCATGCACGTTTGGTGGCTCCTTGTTCTTGAGGCGTGAACGGTGTGTATGCGCATGGTGCATGGGTGGGTGAGGATGGGTGCCCCTGCACGGTTGTGGCTCAGGTTGCGTACTGTACTCACTGTACTGCATGCTGTGACGCGCCCGCAGGGCTGACCTGAGTGCCCAGGGCGTGTCGCGTTCGTTTGGCATCATGGTCAACTATGAGTACGACCTCGACCAGGTGAGTGAGGCGCAGGCAGGTGGCGGCTGAGGCCAGGATGCATGAGCTGCATGTGGGGACGCAGCGCATCCCCTGGAGCATATGCCAATACTGGGTGGTGTCACAATATCACAGGTGAGGGGCCTCATACATCTGCAGCGTTGCACCAACTCCCTTGCCGCAAATGTGAGCTCAGTGCAGAGTCAAGGCACGGTCTGCATGTGGGAGTATCCGAGTGTGACATGATGTGGCGGCAGTGCCCATGCAAAGTCCTGGATGTTGCATGCGGCCAGCGTGTGTCGTTGAGGAGCCCTGCGGCAGTCATGCATGTGCATTTCCCTGGCCCACTTGTCACCTGACGCCTGCTGCCTGCTGCCTGCAACATGCTGTGGCTCCCACCAGGTGCGGGCGAACAACAACGCGTACCTGGCAACACAGCTCATTGCGGCCGACCCACACATCGAGGCGCTGCTGCTGACCCCTACGAGCTGAAGCATCGCGCACAGGCGATAACAGATTGATCAGTGACATTATAGATGACAGCCGTGACCTGCCCAAAGCATATAGAGGCGCGCTCTTGTAATGTAGTGCTGAGTTAATGGCCATGGCCATCATGTTGCGTTTCATGTTTTTCCGCTTACGTTGGTTCTGTTGCATGCTGAAACCGTGGAGGTGCAGGTGTTGCATGCACAAGGTTTTATATACTCCAAGGCTGACACTCCTCTCCAGATGTGAACTGATATTTGCAGGAGTAGGCCAAGGGATAAATACTGAAGAGAGCTTGAACAATCAATTGTATGCATGTAGCAATTCATGTTTTCGCCTCGCTTCGTTCGAGCGCGGGCGTGTTCAGGGGTGGATCATGATGCACTGATCGCTGCAATAAATGTATTTGCTACCTTTGTTTGTTGTGCTGCATATTGAGCGTTACCGCCCTGTGACAGTGTGCGCGGCAGGCTGACATCTTGCATTCCGTCATTTTTTCGCACTATGGGAGAACAGGACCAGAGTCATGCAGCAATTCTTTCATACCCGCCAGAACCGATATGCCACAGCTGCCTGCCTGCAGCATGCTAAGCAGCTGGCGGCGCTAGCTGTGTAATTTGAGTGCATGCATCGTGAAGGATCACAGCCTATTTCAGTGCATACGAGGCTGGCTTTTTGTGAGGGCTCTCGATGCAAGGTCCTTGTGAACAAGCAGCACAACAGAATGGAGGAGCCACCTCGCATGGTGCGGTCATAAGCCAAAGCCAACAAATGCAGCAGGTGATCAAGTGAAGGCTGCTGGCGTGTAAGCGCGATGTGCATTTTCAAGGACAACCTCCTACCGGATCCAGCTGTGATCACCGTATTGTTGTAATTTGTCTGTCCACCCCAATAGCCTTGTCATGGCTGCCATCATGAAAGGCACTGGGCAGCTACACACGTTGGCGAACGTTTACCGGTGTGGCAACTCACGACGCGTGCAGTCGCACGTATCGCGTGCAATCCTGACCCCGTAGACCATAATGCTACGGCCCACAGTTCCCGATGCATTAATTACCAATCGTTACAGTGAGGCAAAGCTGTGCATGACGCGGGCAAGGCTGTGCGTGACAGCGGGCAACACGGGTGTGTTCAAATGTGTGCGGACCAATTGACTACTATGGAGAGAATTGCTATGAAGCCTCTCGTGTCAACACAGCCCGCATTGAAGCCAGGTGCCCTCGTCGACCTGCAGATACGGCGCAAGTCTCCAGGGCCAACACAGCGCCTCCCTCTCGCCTAGTGGCAAACCGCATGCTTGCAGCCTACAACCATGCATGAAGTGCGTCCATCATAAGCGCTTACATGTGGTTACTAAATCTGGGCAACCACGACAAACATGTGCCCCAGGCAAGCTACGTCATCAGTTTATCACGCCATCCGGGATACAGCCTGCACCTCCACTAGCTGCTGCTGCGCCTGCTGCTGCCCGGCGGAGCCTGCTGAGCCTCCCGCCCGCTGGCTCATGGCCGCGGCGCGCGCCTTGTTGCGCTCTGTGAGCGTGACCTGCAGCCTGTTGTTGACCACCAGCAGCGGGTTGACGGGGTTGTTGAGGACGTCGTCGTTGACGCTGATGCCGTCCAGGTACTGCTTGAGGATGGACCTCAGGTCCGCGTTCTCACGCTCCAGCCGCGCCTTCTCCTTGTCGATTGCGGACTTGTCCAGCAGCGCCTGTGGTGTGGCACCCAGGTGGGCAGTGCAATCAGTATGCGGGTGAGCGTGGGGCGGGTTGCACATGTAAGAATCAATGATGTGCGAAACTGCAAATGGACAGTGCCTGCAGCGATCACCCTCCCCCCCGTTCACATCGACCTCATCCGAGCCAGGCTCCCTCAGCGCCCTGCACCCACCTTGTTGAAGCGTTTGAAGAATCTGTTGAGGTAGTCGTATTCCTCCACCTCAGACCCGCCCTCGTCAGCACCCCACGCGCTCAGCTTAGGCTTGCCTGCGCCGCTGGATGATGCTGCCTGGCCAGCAGCCTGAGGTGATGCGGACGAATGCCCTGCTGCGAGCTCGATTCCCTGTTTGCTCCCGGCTGCGCTGCCTTCACCACCTTGCCCTCCAGCATCAGATGTGCTGACTTCTTGCTGCTGCCTGGCCTCGTCCTCTTCCTCCTCCCTCACTGCCTGCAGCACCTGCAGCGCCTGCTGGTGCGCTTGCTCCGCCTCCGCCTCCTCCTGCAACACCACGCAACACACACCAAGGCAGGCAGGCAGGCAGGCACCAGTGCACATACTCATGTACGTGCGGTGAGCAAGTCCGTGAGGCACCAGACAACATGGACATGCAAGTTGGGCCAGCAATGGGCCGCAGCAACGCCAGCGAGACTGTGTTTCCGCCACACCTATCGACTACGCAAGTCACCTGTGGTACATCTGTGCAAGTCGGTGCTGTAAAAGAAGCTGGCCTGCTCACAGACATCAGCGACCTCGTGTTTGTAATGTCTGCATATGCAATCCGCAAAACGATAGTGGGAAGGCCCAGCATGTCCGGGAGAGGACAGTGGTGTGGTGTGGTGTGGTGTCCGCATGCCTGTCTGCCTGCGGCTCTCACCTGGCCTGGCAGAGGCACTGCCTCCGAGGAGCTGAAGAAGGGCAGCACCTTCTCCTGCTCAGTCTCGTACCGCCGCGCCAGCTCAGCCAGCTTCATCACGCTCTCTGCACACAACACACACGCACGCAACGCAACAAACGCTTTCCATCGATTAGTGTCAGCCGATACGCGTGAGTAAGGGCGCGCATTGGGTCACAAGTGCCGCTCAGGCCTGTGTTGATACCATCCAACGCCAAGTGCAGCCAGCACTCGATTAAACGCAGGGCATTGCGGCCCTGTAGCCCTCATGTCTCTGGTATGGCACTTGCACGCAATACATCACCACATCAGCAGCTTACCTGCGATGGACAGCTTGCTCTGCAGCACCTGCATGGCGGCTGAGCTGCTCAGGCTGAGCTGCCTCAGGCGGTCCGCCTGGCCGGCACGGAACGCGTCCATGGCCTGCTTGAGCTGCGCGTAGTGGCGCGCCATGATCTCCTTCTCGTTGCGAAGGGCCCTGCGGTGGCAGCACGCAGGCGCACAGGGGCAGAGGGCTCGAGCGCATGCAACGCCGTCATTAGCATGAAATTTGAGATCTAGGTGAAGGAGGAATTGAGTCCAGTGCCATCTACGTGGCCCAGCCCGCTCGTTGCAGCCGTCCTTGTCCATGACACCAGCTGGAAGCTTTGTGCGCATGGGAGGAGGCATCTCAGCAGCAACACGCATGTTGAGCAAGGTGGCGTACTCACGTGCAGCCCCGCGTGACCCAATGCAACCGAGTACCCCACAGGAAGATGCTGCATGCACGCACCTGTTGCGCTCTCCCCACTCGCTGGCGTTGGTGGCGATCTTGGTGCGCCAGTGCGCCAGGCTCTCCTGCAGCTTGACCAGCTTGCGCATGCGCCGCTCAATCACACGCGCCGCCACGGCGTCGTTGCGCGTGAGCTGCCTGAAGGCGTTGGTGCGGTGCTCCGTAGACTCTAGGTAGGCCTTGTGGGCCTGCACGTGTACAGCCACCACCAGGCAGTACATACTCAGTCACCAGGCGGCTGAGAGGGCAACATGCAGCGATGGCCTGGTCGCTGGGCTGCACGTCCGCTCACGGTGTGGGGCATCGTGCGACGTCGGCAGTGGCGATGACGCATGCAACACGGTGTTCCAACTTGCCATGCATGCATGCGGAATGCTGCTGAGGTTGCACTTGTGCACCTGGAGCAGCGTATGCGCGACGTCAGAGCAGCACCTGACGCGTTCTAAGAAGCGAACCAAGAAGTGCATGCAATGCTTGCCAGCCTGGGTGCTGGTGCAGTTCCCTAACAACCGACTCCACAACCTGCCCGGTGTCTCGCCCCTCACGTTCCTGGCCAGCTATCATGGGTTGTGTTTTTGTGTTCCGCTGCCCCGCAGGCCCTCCCTCCCACCCGCCCTCAGCAATGGCAGGCTCACCTGCTCAAAGTGCCTCTCCAGCTCCTCAATGATGCCCTCCAGCTGGATCTTGAGCACGTTATACTCCTCCTGCGCGGACAGAATGCATGCCGAGGATGCGAATTGGTGGTGGTGCGTGCCATATGTGTGTACAGCGTATGTGTGGCCAGCAGCGATTGTTGTACTGCAAGGTCTCTGCCCTGACAGAATGGAAGCACGCTTGTGCATGCACGCTGTGGGGTACGGTGCCAGGCCGCTGTCACGTATCATCGTCACCCCTCCAACGTTGCCTTGTTGTTTCTCCTGTTCCCTGGCGAAAATGCCATTGGGGTTACTCGTACTCCAGGACAGCGCTGTCGTACTTCAGCTGGGCCGCCAACTGCCATTCTCGTCCTGGCGAGCTTGGAGGTGCGATCGAACGCTTGCCTTATTGTCTGCAAGGCCTACCCACCTGGTTCCTGTTCTTGACCTCCTCCCGCTGGGCCTCGTACTCCTGCCTCAGCTCATTCTCAGCATCCGCAAACTCATGCTCCATCGCGGCCAGCATGTCGGCCATGTCCTTCTTCTGACGGCTGTGCGCGTTGACAATCTCAGCGCGCTCACTGTGCATCCAGACAGGCAGCAAACCAACGTCAGCACACGATGGGTTACGCTCTCCTTTCGGACACCGGACAAACAACATCAAAGCGGGAACGCTTGGGTTTATGTCCTTTGCGCTATGCATCCGACTTGCATGCGACGGGGCCACAACACGCTTGACGACTGCGACAGGTGTGCGATGGCTGCAGCTATGCTAGGTATGACAACAAAAGCTGTCTAGCGATCCCATGCATCATCTGCCTCCCCTTGCCCACGCAGCTGCAGGCGGCCTCAGATGCATGCCCCGCAGTGGCTTGGCACACTGGCGGGGCACCAGCCGCATGTTCCACTCACGTCTCAAACTCGTCCTCTAGGGCTTTCAGGTCTGCGTTCCACTCCGCCTCCAGGGCCTGTCACGATGCCCACACAAACACGTGGATGTTAAGAATGTGAGCAGATCAATATCATGCTGTTTCTGCTGCCGATATGCGTGCATGGTCAAGTGCAAGGCCATATGCTCGCGTGATACACCCACACACACTCTTTGGCTCATGACGGGCCGACGTTGCATGCAAAGGGCTTGTGGTATGTTTGAGGACCCCGTCCAGAAGCCAGCATGCTCAGGTCACCGCACTGCCCCAGAGATAGGCATTGCTAGCGACTGGTGTAGTGCAGTCGTCTTGCACACATTTTGCCCAGCTTGTGCAATAACGCGGGTGACGTAAGGCTGCAAGGATGGAGCAGCACTGGTGGAGCAGTCATTGGTTCATATGCAAGAGCATATGACGGTGTACATTGCATGCACCGCCATACCTTCATGCGGCTGTACTGCAAGTCCAGTAGTTGGTCCACGATGGTCATGTGACTGCGTACTGCTAGTGCGTACTGCTCTTCAGCCTCCTCAAGGTCACGGTCAAGCATCTGTGAATAGGGCAGGGTCAAGCATGGGCGCGCACGTGGTGGTTAGGGATACGCTAACTGCTTCCTCGTGCAAGATGCAAAAGCGCACACCCGTAAGTGGCTGAGCCAACCCTGTGTCTGTGGCCTGATGTGGGTGTTGCTTCCAAGTCAGCAGTCCAGACAGTGAGCATAGCAGGGATGTGCGCGCAGCTCGGGGGGTGGGTGGGTCAGGTGTGTGAAACGCAGCATGTTGGGACTTGAGTTAGCACACACCTGCATGATTGCGTCTTTCCGGTCGACTTCTCTTTCGTGGTTCTGGCTGAGGATTTCGATTTCCTTGCGGAGCTCCTCCACCTGCATCACGCACGCGCGTCCAGGCCACAACCCTCACGTTCATACTTCTGGTCATCACCAACATCGCAGGATATCAAGCCAACCAGGACAGCCAGTGCGTTTGCATGTGCGCGTGTTCACCTTTGCCATTCGCATTATCTTGCGCCATTGGTTATGGATTTTTATCCCGTTCAGGTGCGCATACTTCTGCTCGCGCAACTGTCGCTCTCTCAAGGCCACACGGGCGCCCTCCTGTTGAATAAGAATATAAGATAGACAGGATAGAGGAGGCTTAGGCTAAGCCACTGTGTGTAAACTTGGTGCGCACCAGTTACCATGCCACAGCTTTAGGACGAATCGTGCTTACCTGAGCGCGCCGCTCAGCTTCATCAGCTGCAAGCGCCTCCATTTCCAACCTTATCCTCCTTTCTTCTTCTGTCTCATTCTCTCGAACCTGCGCTAGTGCCCATTCGTCAATGCCTTAGCAGTGTGGCGGGCTAGCAAGTGGCAGTGCGAGGCCCTACACTGCCATACGAATGCTTCTGGCAGTTTAAGGGTAATATGTTTTGCATATGTGTCTTTGTCGTGCCTGACAGGCGTCGCTTGCGGTGCTGCAACCCTTCAGTGGTGGTTTCGTGGCATACCTTCGATGCTCCCTTAACCTTCTTGCCAGCCTTGACCATTCCTTGGGGCTCCTAGCTGTAACGCTGCAGTTGTACTCAGTGTTGCGTCCTTGCGCTGTGTTTCTTCAGTTGCAAGTATAACTCGTCCGCTGGCTCCAAGCGCAGGCCTGACGCCAGTCTCCAGCTGCTGACAGCGCTCCACTCAGGCTTGGCACATGCAATCAGGAAATTTTAAATAAGCATGTGTTGTTGCTCAGTTTCCACGTAGTCTGCTGGGCCCTTCGAGCTGCCCTGTGTTTGGCGGTGAATCCAAGACTGGTGCTGCGTCAAAAGGTCTGGTGAACCGCAAGAATCTCTTGTGCAAAATACAGCAAACTCCGATAGTATGCAGAGTTACTGGTAATCATGTAGCAGATATGAGGGTGAGGTAGGCGGCATTGTGCAGGAAAGGGAACAGGTCTCCATGGAAAAACTTGAGCCCATTCACAAGCCCTCCTGGACTGCCAGACAACTTTTGCTTGCCTCTCTAAAGCCCGCCCTGTGTAGGTGCGTCTCCCTCTTTCAGCGACCGAGTGGAACCGGGACACTGTGTCGCTAGATTGGCCGGCACGGAACCCCAGGGAACACCCAAAACAATGTCTACCTACAAGCCCAAGAGCGTGAAGGATGTGAGCGCGGCGGACTTCATTAAGTCCTACGCCGCTCACCTGAAGGCGAACGACAAGGTGTGTGGTTGCAACTGTCGCCTGCAACTTGGCTCTGTTTGTGCATGCGTTTGGCCGTCGCAGAAGCCTCATTCAAGCAGCCAAACGGCGGACACAGAATGGAGGCAAAGCAGGAGCACCAGCCATGGCCACAGCAGCACAGCCGTGACTTCAAGCTTCCTGCAGAAGCACACCAGGAGCAGGGCACAGCAGCAGTCTGCAGTGCAGGCGCTGTGCATCGTGGTGCAGTCTATGGCAACACGGCTGCCGCCGCAACTAGCCCAGCTGAGGACTGGCAGTGAAGCTATACCAGCACGGCCTCCAGATGAAGTATGCTTGGATTATGCTTTTCTTGGCCCTGGACGCAGCCAGCTCGTGGGGCAGTCGCGCGAGCATGGCCTGACCTGCAGCCGCAGGTCGATGGCCACGTAGAGGCGCTGCAAGTGGAACCGGAAGCAGGCTTGCTGGTTATTTCAGAAGCAGTATTTAAGGACTTGCTTCAGGCAGCCATGGGTACACAGGCCAGGCACTGTGTTGCTCAGCGTTGGGCCCAAACCTGTGTCGTTACCACCAGCACGCCTTGACGATGCGTATACTCCCTGCTCCTCTACGATTGCCAACTTGCAGATCCAGCTGCCCAGCTGGGTTGATGTTGTGAAGACTGGCGCGTTTAAGGAGCTGGCTCCCTATGACCCAGACTGGTACTACGTGCGTGCTGGTGAGTGCCAAACCGAACACAGGGTGACCTGCCCTTTTGTGCAACCAAGACCTGGTTGTGATACGTACGTAACTCACAGTTCACTGGCTATGTGCTCACCGTTACCTGCTGTGCTTACCCGCAAACGTGCAGCAAGCGCGTGTTTTTATGACTGCTGTGTGTGCGCTCTCTCTTCGACTTACGGCCACTGATAACATGAATGGGGTTGTCGTCTAGCAGTTCCGACGTTTTAACTGGGGCATTCTGACATACCTGCTGCCTCTTGAGGCAAATCAGTCGCTGGCACTTATGCTTCAACTCTTATTAAACGAAACATGGTCCTTATTGACCCTGGTCCTTGTTGGTCCTGTGTTTCGTACTTGCAGCCGCTGTTGCCCGCAAGCTGTACATGCGTGAGGGCATGGGTGTTGGCCTGTTCCGCATCCAGTTCGGTGGCCGCCTCAAGCGCATTGGCGTTCGCCCTGAGCGATATGCCAAGGCCTCTGGTGAGTAGCTGTTGCTGTATTGACATGTTTCTATGGTGTGGCGCGTATGGCTTGTTCCCCCGCACTGGCAGCCGGCACCATCTTGCCGTGCATGGTGTTCCCCCACACTGGCAGCCGGCACCAGCTCCTCAGCACGCGCAAACACGACCTGTAGACTGCAATTGTGCTGGTTTGCAACTTTAATGTGGGCAACAGCGTCCATCAAAGACGTGCACATGAATGCCGGCCTGCCTGCTTCAGCTTACGGGGTGCTGGTGTGGCGTCGTGGTTTGCTGCGGACAGGCGGCTTGGTCAGGCACATCCTCAAGCAGCTGGAGGAGGTTGGCCTGGTGGAGAAGCACCCTGAGAAGGGCCGCCGCCTCACGGCCAACGGGCAGCGTGACATGGACCAGATTGCTGGCCGTGTCACCACCCCCCTCCCCGTGATCGCTTAAGTGGCTTCGCCGGAGTGCGTAGGAGCAGCGATCAGCAGCAGCAGCACCAGCAGCTTAGCAGACGGCAGTGCGCCACACTTCACCTGCGAGGCGTGCGGGCCCAACACGGCGGTGAATGCAGCCATGGGCGATGCACGCCAACGCACTAGACTGGATGTAAAACTCTCCAACTCACTCTCTTTGGCGAGACCCTTGTCATTAACAGCAACATGCAAGGAGCAGCCAGCTACACCACGGTCCCCTTGCCCCATTCCTCCATGTGCACGGGCAGCACGGGAAAGTGGACAGCCTCTGGGAGGAAGGGAGCTGCAGCAGCGCCGTACATGTGCATTGGCATTCATAGCATGCAGCATGCCGCGTCACGCACATGGGTCAGGTTCTGCTGGTCTGCATGCGGTAGAATTCCATGACTTGCATCTGCATCGTTGATCGAACGCGTGCCTGCACTGGCGCAGCAAACAGTTGTGCACGCTGACGAGCAGCATGCGTAAAATCTCAAAAGACAGGCCAGTACAGCATCATGCAACGTGCAAGTCCAATTACAGCAGGCAAACCCGGTCAAAAGCCCAGCTTATAGCTTGAATGGCCTGAACATGGGGTCGTCCTCCTCAGCAGCCTCCACAGGGCCTTCGTCATCGTCGTCGATGAAGTCGTCATCTGCTACGCCCTGGTCACCGCCTGCTGCTGCGTCCTCTTCAGGCGCTGCAGCCTCACTGGCTGCCGCTGCAGCGCTTTCAGGCTGAGCTGCACTGCCCGCTACCTTGCCGGTATCATCAGCAGCTGCAGCATCAACAGGCTCGTCCTCCAGGTCCAGGTCAATTTCCTCGGGGTTGTGCAACGCCTTCATGGCGGATGCCAAGCTGACAGGTGCTGCTCGGGTAGCAGCACTGCTGACGCCTGCATGCAGCAGCACAACAACAGGAAGGGCACCCCATTGCAGTTGTGGATATGCAGCAATGTGGAAATGCAGCATTAAGCATACACAACAATGCTACCGTATGTGCACTGTGTGTGGCTTGCATGCATGCCGCTTCCTGCTGTGCCAGGCGTGCAACAACAACGGCCCCACAGTTGGCGAACACCTAGTTTTTAACATGCTGCACATGGCCACATGCTCCGTGCCATTCACGCATGCCCTCTCACAGCTCATCTGCCTAAGGGTGGTGATGGTCTGGCATGGTGAGATATGTTGTAGCTGCTGTACCAGTCTGCGTGTTGACCACGTTTCCCCTACGCATTAAACGGAGCTGCATGACAGCGAACTGCATGACAAGCAGTAGGCCTGCACTCTGCAGGCACAAGTCACGTCACAGGCTTCAATGCTTGAGCACTCGGCAGGAGACTTGCCTGCCTGGCCCCGCGCAGCGCCGCCAGGGCCTCTCTGCGCCGCAGCTGGTGCACAGGCGTGATCCAGGTTGTATGGCAGGCCTAGCAGATCCAGTAGGGCCTCTGTTTGAGGGTTGCGCATGTGCGTGGCGGGGATGGTGCCCTTGCGTGGTGCGGTCTGGGGGTTGAATGCAGGCACTGTGCGTACGAAGTTGTCTGGAACCGCAGAGCTGCCGCGCTCCTGCAGCACCGCCTTGACGAACTCCACATCGGCTGGCTTGGGGCCTGACCTGCAGACCCATGGCCAGCAACACGTTGGAGCACTCAGTACCTTGCATCGAGCCGCACACGCACAGCCACATCAGCTGCATCGTGCATCACGCACAGCCACTACTGCATTTTGTCACTGCTAGCCGTCACCCTCTCCTGTGTATGGTGACATGCCTACAGGGGTTGCGATCGGGCAATCCTCACCTGAGCGCGCCCATGCCCGGCAGCGCCTGGTGCTTGAACTGCAGGTTGACCAGGTGGTGTGTGCTGCGCATCACGGCTAGCCACTCCGCGTCATACTCCAGGACAGGGGGCCCCTCGCATGGCGCATCCAGCTCAAACACCTGCGCAGACCCACACACATCGTCACCAGCTGATCTGTGCCAAGGATAGCTCAAGCATCGCAGAGGTGACACTATGACGGGCCAGCAATGCAACTCGTATAAGGTCCATGCACGTGCCTAGCATGCTTGCAGGTGCTGCCACCCAGCACAGCCAACGCGGCCACTCATCCCGTCACCACACACCCAGAAGCCAAGTAGCCGACCCGCAAGCCAACATTCCATTGTGCATGTGTGGCGAGGCTGCACCTCTCAGTTGCGCATTCCGGCCCCCATCCATATCCCATACCGAGTACCGAGGCAGTCACGCACCTGCAGGAAGTCGCGGCCCGGCAGGCACTTGTCCAGTGCCAGGAAGCGCGTGGAGGCGCCACCGGCATGTGGCACGATGGCCGCAAACTTGGTGTGCAGGTGTGCTGAGAACCAGTAGCGCGGTTGCAATGCGTCCAGCAGCTGCTGGTTGGGCGGGCTGCCCAGCTCACCCTGCTCCACCTGCAACGCACAGGTGACAGTTAGTTGCACAGCCCAGTAGGCCGCTTGGCATTAGTGACAGTGGCAGTGTGCAGCGTGGTAGCAGGCAGGCAGGCAGCGGCTGGTGTGGTATAGGCAGGCAGGCTGGCAAGCTGGCAGGGTGCGCTGTGCCACACGTTCCTCCGCTGTGCGCTGTGTCCAGCTTGCACCCCACGAAATCGACTAAACTGATGCACACACTCGACCTGTGCTGCAAGGCGTGCTTGCGGTCCAGAAGGCGTGGTGCCTTCCTCACCTCTGTCCTCAGGAATGTCTTCTTGGAGAGCAGTGCTGCCTTGTTGCCGTAATCCGTGATGCGAATGGGCCAGTCATGTGAGAGGAACACATCGACCGGCTGTTGCAACTGCGAGGTGGGACAGAAACAGTGAAACGCATGCACAACGTTAGGCAATGTCAGGACATGACCACCAGGCTGCATTGTATGTGCCAAACGAGTGACGCTACCTGCGCAATTGTACCGGCGCGATGCATGCACAGTCGTGCGGATGGCACGTCGATGTGAATGCTTGCTGATAGAGTGCTAGCTTCCTTCGGCCCCTCCCCTACAGGGCAGCGCGTATCCCACGCTACCATTGTATTGTTGTGTACAAAGCCACAACGGCAGCGGCAAGCCAAGATGCAGCCTGGCCCCTATGCACTTATGCCACGTTATGTATGGCGCGTTATGTATGGCAACAGGCGTTGTCATGCACAAAAGATGCAGACAACGCCTGTTGCCAGATGCCATGCAGCATTTGGGTCGGCATCAGTGACACACATACAGTGACATACGGTTCATACGATGCTAGGCTGACCCGTGCTATTGTCATCTGCACCGCCACAACACTCTTGCAGGGGCCCCCGCTCCATGCCTCTGGCACATGTAGAGCGGAGCCTGCCCACCCGCACCTGCATCAGGCGATACACCTCAAAGTCGCGCACGTGGTAGATGGAGCGCATGGTGTTGTCGCTCAGCGGGGCGCGCTCGTGATGGCCGCGCGTGTAGTCGTGCTGCTTGAAGATGCCCGACAGGCCCGCGATGCGCAGCCCGCCAAAGCGCACCGCGCCCGCAAAGCCCAGGAAGTAGATGTTTGGTGCCGCCCAGCCTCCGTAGTACAGCTCCCATAGATGGTTGGCTGCCTCGTGGTTGCCGCCGACTGAACAGCAGCAGCAACAAGCCAAGCGTTCCGCAGGCCACACGCTTGACAACAGCCATACGGGCAGGCAGCAAGGCAGCCAGCGCAGGTGCGTGTGTGACGTGCATTACAGCTCCCTGGCGTGAGCGCGGTGGAAGCACACGCGTTCCAGGACCACCTTCACAACCTGTGTATTCTGCATGGGCTGCTCACTTTGGCTGCACATGCACATGCACGCCTTGCTGACGGCGATGCAAGGTGCATCCGGATGTTGAGTGCAGGGGCCATACAGCAATCAACGCAGCATGTGGACATGAGCGCCTGTTTGCATGCACGCCTTATGTATACATCACTGACCTGAAACAGAGGGCTAACAGCAACATGACCACTTGCTTCCCTGAGCACAGTTGCAGAACCCCAAACCTCACATGAGACACGTTCTGACATGGAGCGCTAGTCATACTCACTGAAAATTGTTGGGAATGGGGCCACCTTTTCGCCTGAAAAGTATTTGTAGAACGTCTGTATGGCACGGTACTTGGGAGGGCAGGCCATGGTTTCCAAGTCGTCCAAATTGCGCACTGCCTGGCAGCCGAGCCGAGCAGACAAGCACGGACAGGAGTGAAGCCAGGGCAACTGCAAACATGTACACTGTATACGTCATAACGACAGCTAGCAGATGCGACCTGCTACCTAAAAGGCTTGACTCTTGTTAGCAGTCACTGAGCCACAACGCGTCCAATGCTCGCATTTCATACCTGGAAATCTCCACAGCAAAGTAGAAGGTCAATTTTCTTGCCCTCCTTCTGCTCCAGGTACTGCATAGCGCTATATATCTTGTCCAGCTCACCATGACAGCAGCCCTCGACTGCAATCTGAGCCCAGTTGCGTTCCAGCGTTGGCGATCAAGTCAGCACGTCAGTGGCAGTTTCACTTGGCAAGAGAGGTGCTTGCAAGGTTGAACGTTAACATTAGGTTTACAGCGTGCCATCCATACCGTTATCTTCCGCATTTTGTGCACTCTTCGGCCTGAACCCTGCAGCTCGCCGTCCCGTGTATAAGCAGTTTAGTCCATATCTGTCACTGGCAGTATCCACATGCTCAAGCTGGACAGTGACGCTTGTATGATGATCCAGGCCACTGTTCGACAGGACGTACTGCCTGCAGGAGGAGGGGGCGTGGTGCGTCGGGTGTTCAAGTGCTATGTGGCTTTTTGCATGCACACCTACAATACGCCTGTACTGTTGAGTTTGGTTTTTACAAGCTCCCATTGCCCATTGTGAAAGGTGTCTCAGGTCCGTGCGTGTAAGTGTAAACAACCAGGTCTGCGCAGCAGCACAGGACTGCCATACCAAAGAATGGTTCTCATGTACGCCATAAGGGCTCACACACCCATGCTAAATTCATGACTGCTTGTTGTGCTATGGCCAGAGCTCAGGCGGCCATGCATAGCAGATGCGCATGCCATGCAAAAATGTTCCAGGTCAAAGATTTGTATGCTTGGCCAAGCGTCAGCGCTGTCCCGTTGCATCAGGATGGTGCAGTTTCCCTCCATGAGTCCAGTATGGCATGGCATGACTGGTTCTGCAGCGATCGGCGTGCCACTCGCTCGCGTATACGATGGGGTTGGTGGCGTACGCGCACTTGCGCGCGTGGGTAGATAGCGCAGGCCTGGAACCTCTCACTGTCAGCCCAGCTGGAAGCCATTGAGGCTGGGCACAATGAACGTACGATAACGAAGCAACAGACTGTACTTGCAGACCTTTCCTCCCACATTCGGTCGCGCTCTGCTCCAAGTCCACGGGCTGTCGTCCACGCCAGCACCGGCCAGCGCGTCTAGGTGTGTGCGTGTGTGCACGAGTGTAAGTGTGAGCGGCTCTGCGCAATCTTAAATTCTTGTGTCTATTGTGTGTGTGAGGGGGAGAGCGCACGAGAGGGACAGGGGGGCCGCGGGGTCAAGCAGGACGTTCAGTCCACGCCGGGCTCGAACAAGGGTTTGGCACATCCTCAGGTGCACATTTACGCACTGTACAGCTGATCATGCCTCTGGTTGCTGAGCTTGAACAGCTGTGCAGCTAGGTGTTTGACTTGGACACACAGAAAGCCCAACCGACCCTTGCGTGCAAGCAGCCCACCGTGTCGATTGTCAGTTTGTAAGGCAGCAGTGTTTACTAGGCCTGCACCCTGACAATGGGGGTTTTAACCAAATTGGTTATAAATAGCCACACATGTGATGTCATGACAAGGGTTTATGAAGGATCACTGGAAATGGAGTGAGGCAGGAGTGTGTGCCTGGCGTGTGCCTGGCGTGTGCCCGAAGGGGGTCCTACGAAATCCAGTCCGTCAGTGAAAAGCCTGCCAGCACAACTCTTCAGTGCGTCAACCTATTGCACCTGCGAGCGCCATACGACGCCGTGTTACCTGTCAAGGCGCCAGCACCCTCACTACTTCCGTCGTTTCGGTTGCCCAGCATGGCGGCCCGGGGTCTCGTGGTGCTTGTCGCTGTGTTGGCAGCGGTGCACAGCGCACTCGCCCAGAGCGTAGACATAACTTATCAAAATTCTTACCTGTGGATGTCGACGTATAAGGGCTCCGGAGACGCGTGCGTCAGCACCTGGCAAAGCCTTAAATCAACTTACTACTCAGGCAGCAACTCCGCCTGTGGTGACCTGATATACACGGCCATGACAACCATCGACCCTACAAAGTGCCCTGGAGGCCGCCCGTCGCCCAATGGCAACGGAGATGCCCCTGGTGGTGACGTGTGGAACTGCATGACAGGCAACGGGACCAACGCGGTATGTTGGAGCATGCAAGCAGTGCGGTTGTGCGCAAGCGGCTGAACTGGCGCCTGCTGGCCTTGACTGGTTGCACTCATCTTTGCCTTGCTGGCAGCATGCGTTTAGTTGTGCTGCTTGTGTGACAAGGAAACACGTATGTGAGGCGGTAAGGTGCGTGGACGCTGTCGTCATGGCACCTCCGCTTTAGTGCGCTTGTGGTGCGCATACTGTCCGATTGCGCAGGACCTGAAGGCAGCCTGGGTCAACTTTGTGAAGGGCTGCGAAATTTTCTACGTGGCATATGTAAGTGGTGTCGGACAGGAAACAACCTGGACCTGCGGTCTCGACTACTTGTTCACCTCCTACGTGCCCACATTTCTGCATGCAAGTTCTTATCGGGACTCCCTTGTTCTGTACTGCTCACTGCAGAGGTACCAAGGCGAGTCTGAGAGCGGTTTCACAGCGAGGGACAACAGCTGCCTACGCAGGTTTGCGGACATCCCCGCATACACGTCATACCTGAACTCTGCACCCACCAGTGGTGGCGGCGGCGGCGGCGGCAACGGTGGCGGCGGTGGCAGTGCTTCATCAGTTGTGGCACACATACTGCCGATCGCGCTGGCAGCCATTGCGGCTGTTGCCTTTGTGGCGCTGTTGTGAGTTTGCCACTGACAGCTGCAAACAGCAACCCGCAACCTGTCGTGGATCCCCAACTGCGACACACTGTTGGCAAAGCTGAGGCATTTCAGCCACGCAACAGGTCTGACTGAGAGCAGTTTACATCAGTGGGGTGTGCGCTGTTTCGTTTATCCGCGGTGACAACCTGTGCATAAAATCCCTGCGCTGCTAGTTTGCAAGCGCCTGCTCAAAAGCCTGAATCGCGTCGAGGGAAGCCATGCCGAACATGGCAGCCGCTGTGGGGCCAGACCCTGCAGCAGCACACAGCATTATTGCATTCGTTTGCATGGATTTGTTTTCGATTCATTTTATGCTTCCCACAGTTTGCCAGCATGCTTACATCCGTTGTAATAGCCAACCCACGAATGCAGTCGTGCAAATGTAGTCCCATTCCGTCTTGCGATAGCAGATATGGCAATGTTGTTCATTGGCAAATTCCTGTCCGTGGCATGCAGCCAGTTTGCCCTACTCACCTTGTGTAGGGCCTGACTGCATGTGCTTTGCCTTGTCGAGCAGCGGCTGAAGCTGCTTTGCCAGGTCCATGACTGCATGCAGCGCGTCCCTTCCGCTCAAAGCACTGCTCGCCACCGCCTGGTACCCACATGCGTCACCTTGCGCAGGCAAGCGGCAAAGGAAGCAATTGTGAGCACATTGCACGCGCGTACAAATCTGTACCTTCTGTAGTATGTTAAATTGTCGATGAATGCAACGTGTGTAACTCATAAGCAAAACAGGGCCATGGTTGCAAGGACAACAGCAACGATGATCTTTTGGTTTGGATTTTGCATGGCTCGACATTGACTTCATGACTGGGTGTGTTTATGGTGCTGCGCGAGAGAATGCATCACAGTACACACCCCAGCAAACATACCAGTGCGGAGCTGCTGGTTGATGGTGTCGATGCTGCGCTTTGTGGTTGCGCACGAATGGTCCACCTAAACAGGCAGCAGGGGACAGTGTATTCACCACACACTGAGTCGCGATCATGGCCTAGAGTGGTCATGGGTGACAACAACAGGGTCTGGACCCCCCAATCAAGCATGGCGGTGCCAACAGCCTGCGTCACAAGCTGCCCCAAGCTGTCTGTCTGCGGGTGTGCATGTCAATGACCAAGTGTGCCTGACAAGCTAACCAACCAGGGAAGCACCCAGAGGTTCAGGGTACACTAATGTTGTGCATGACTGGGTGTCACATTACACTGCACATGCGTTCAGAAACTGGAACTGCTTGATCTCATGACTCCTTCCTGTGCCTGTGCCTGTGCAAGCTGAATGCTGCAGTGGAAAGTGGTCATTGTCCCCTTCCTTTTCCTACCCGCCTCCCCTGCGTGTGTGAGACGTCCATCAATGCAGCACATGCGGACGTGCACCAAGGCTGTGTTGCTACAGGTCGAGAAGCCGTGTGTACTGTGCCCGTAAGGTTGGGATATCTGCAAATGTGCAATGCTGCATGCCAAGCCGCACAAGGCATGCAATGCATGCCGTGGGCCCAACATCATGCCATGCATATTGCATGTGCAAGATGCCCACCTGGCTTAAGCTCTCCTGTAGTTGGCTGATGGACTGCCGTAGGGCATCCTCAGTTTGCCGTGTGCTGTTGTGGACGTGCCTGCCCTGTTCCAAGGATGTGTCCTGTGAACAGAAGAAGGTGTGACAAAGCCACCGTCCACCCAAGAGAAACGAGAGCAAATGGTGCACCAGCCCTGAAAACTCCAGTAATGCTTACTGGCGCAGTTACGACCTCGTCTTGCTCCGAATCCTTGAAGACTGCACTACTGCAGACGTGCTCAAACAGCTCCATGCTCGCTCCGATTCGTAAGACCAGGCCGTTGTACAAACACTGCAGGCCCTGCACTTGCAACCAGCACGAGTAACTTAAGGTCCTCGCCGTCAAGCTACACTTGGGTTAGCCTGCAAACAGCTGTGGCAGCTGCTCAAGTATCGACAGCCTGAACACACTCGCCTCGTGAAGTGCGATTGCAAGTTCTGGTTCCAGGTCAGGTGCTTGCGACAAGAGGCACCTGCACATCGAAGTCACGCACAACCAACTTGTCAAAGACACGGGCGTGTGTTCAGCGGCGGGTTCGAAAGGATCAGCACCCCTACAGAAAAACGCACCGCTCAAAAGCGGCCAACCCATCTCCGCAGTAGTCAACAACCTGAGTTCCACGGATGAAGCAGGTGAACAAACGGGTATGCTTAACGTTTAGCAAGGTATAAGCACTTGGGCGTGCGTTACGTGCGCAAACTGCTGCGACAGACGGAGACAGGTCAACTTACGGCGTTGTGCATATCTGCAGCAAAGAGCTCAGCCCTGTCGACGTGGCTTGGATGATGCTCCTGGGCATTATGTGGCTCGGCCTGCATAGTGTCGCAACACTGCACAAACCGAGGAACCAAGCTGACTGTCCAGCGTTTGACAAAGGAGCTTTGAGGTGAGGCTTGATCACAAAGTATGTTGTGAAGCATGTATATATTCTGTGAGAGACTTTGACCACAACAAGAACCCCATGTGCGTAGGTCTTGACCTGCACTGCTGTTGCTGCACAGTGATGAGTCACTTGGGAGTCCTGTACTGCTTAGAAGAGCCCTTGTGAAGAACTGCTCACAGCCAAGCCTCTATCATTTGCTGCTCCCCGGCAAACGTTCGCCCCGCTGTCAACCTCGCTTACAACGCTCAGGTCGTGTATAACGTCGCCCTCTGTCTCGCCTTTGCTTCCTTCGCTTCCAGAACAACCTACAGAGCCCAAAGTCGCGAACCTCGACACACAAGTTATCTTTCCAGAGCGCTACTGCTTCAAGAACAGGCTCTTACCAGACATCTTTGAAAACCCAGAAAGCTCAGGGGGAGAGCTGGAGCTCTACAGCTCCGGGCTGCCACGAAACCATCGTCGTTTCTGTTTCCCTTGACAACGTTTGTTTATGAGTGCGACCTTGCAAGGCAGAGTTCAGGCAAACCACAGCACCTGACAGGCGTCAGCACCAGTATTTTTGTCGCAGCTGCAGCAGCGTGGTCTGTCCGGCCCCTCCAAAAGCAAAGCTTGTGTAGTCACGCCCGAGGATGTTACGAAGCGAGGCGCACCCCACGTTGCCTCCCCTGCCCAAGCTGCCTGCCAAAGAAATGGCTGGGCCGACTCCGTGGAGCAATTGGGCATTACCTGGTCGCGTGCTGGCTGGTGCTTACCCTGCCAGCCTGGACGACGCAGAGACTGAAAAGATTCTGTCAACGTTGCTGGAGCTCGGCGTCAACACCTTTGTCTGCTTGCAAGCTGAGGTGAATATAAACACCCCAGAGCACGCATGGCGAGCAGGGCACGGGCTGCGGCCCTATATCAAGGACGCGCAGAAAATCCTCAGCAAAGCGCACGAGACCGGCAACCCCAAAATCACGCAGCAAAAGATAGATTTCCTTCACCTGCCCATTATCGACGGCAACGTGACCACAGACTCAGCCATGAACAGACTGGCCGAGGACTGCATGGAACGCGTTCTCAAGGGCGAGCGGCTTTACATTCATTGCTGGGGCGGGCATGGGCGCACAGGTGAGTGGCACTGGCCCCAAAGCAAGTGCTTCGCGCTGAGCCAGTTCGTTCTCCTGGCTGACCAACCTGTCTGTGTTCAAGGTTGAGGTGACTGCGACTTGTGGATCTGCTCACTTGGCGTGTGGCTTCCGTGTGTGGTTCTGGCACTGCGCAGGGACGCTGGTGGCGGTCATGCTTGGCCGGCTGTATGGTTTACCCTACACGAACGCTCTCAGGTACACGCAGGCGTTTCATGATTCGCGTGTGTACCCCCAAGGCGTGCGCTCGCCGCAGACGCCAGTGCAGCGTGCACAAGTGCGACGCCTGCTGGCTTCCCAGTCGGCAGTGACGTCGTCCTCGCCTGGCCCCACGCTGGTGGGTGCAGCACAGGCGCCTCGCACAGGTGTTTCTCCCGCTCGCGTGCCAGGTGCACCCTCCAGCGGGATAGCTTCGGGCTACAAGCCGGCAAGCAGCAGCATATTGTCGTCTGGTGTGCCGCTCGGCCGCCCCGTTGTCGCTGGTAGCGGAACGGCAACTGACAGCCGCTCGGCAGCTGCTCCGCCGTCACCCCTGCGAGCGAGGCCTGCTGCCACGAGCGCCGCGCCAGCTGCGCCCACAGCTTCCGGGAACCGATACCCGGTTGGGGCCAAGGATGCGCGGAACGGCAGTGCGTCAGTGGACCTGTTGGCACAGGACCTGGCCGCTGTGCGCCTGGCAGGTGGTGCCGGCGTAGGCTTGGCAGGTGCAGGCGCCGTCAACGGCTCCAGGCCCGGCGCTCCGCTCCCGTATGTTGGGGGTGCTGGGAGATCACCCTCACGCAGCAGCGCGACGGCGTTGCAATTGATGCGGCGCTCTGCAGAAGTGAACGCGAGGTAGCAGGCGGCGGCTGTGTACCGCACCGCAACTTTCTGCAGAAGTTTAGAGTTGGCATCGTACCCGTCTTGCAGACTCTACATATGTCCCAAGTGTGTTTTGTGAGGCAGCAGCCGTAAGGCCTGCCCAACAGATTATGCTCTGCAACCTCCTGTCAAGCATAACCACAACTATACCTTTCTTTTGCTCTCTCCCGTGCCGTCGTCCGCCCCAAATAGGGGTTGACATTGGAACTCTTGGCTTGCATGCTCACAACCCAGTGTTGTTCTTTGTCCCGCTACTTGAACTGAGCTGAGCACCAACCCTGCCACTGACTGCGTTACTGTGAGCACCCTGCACCATGATCAGTACGAACATAACCGCCGCCCATGGAGGTGATTGAAAGCCTTTTCAGGCTGGGTTGGTGTCACAGCTGAATAATGGCGTGGCGAGGCCTTGCACATATGCTCGTGCAACAGTGCATGCCAGCACCTTTCCGTTGGTTCTGACACTTTTTGCCTCGCTGGAGTGCGTGATGCTGCATGGTGTACGGTCCGCTTGGCAGCATACGCGCACGGCAAAATGTGTTCAGCATTACAATGGTCAGGTTCATTTTCAAAGACCGGCAATGTAATCAAGGTTTTTGCCCGCGTGTGCTCCCTCTCCTGTTCAGTATACCTCCACTCCTGCAACGGACGTGACTTTGTAATGAAACCTTGAAGCTGTGGGGCTTGAGGCCAAAACCTTGAAGTTATGGCAGGTGGGCAAACAGTGCTGTATCGCTTACTAGTGGACGCTTGCAGCCGCGATAACAAAGAGCAGCCGGCCTCTGCTGCCTGCTTGGATGGATCCTGCTACTAATGTTAGCACCCACGAGGTAGGCGACTACATTCAGTGTGCACATAGTTTTAAGCCAAAAAGCTTGTTGTGGAGGTAGCGTCAGGGAACTTTGAGCCAGGGAGCCTTCCCCATGCCTTGAGGCGCGGTGCAGTTCATTTGGCACCCATGCTTAAACCTTGTGAGCAGCACCTGACTGATGCCAGTAAATTTGCTTCACACTTCAGGTCTTGCTCTTACCTGCACAGTGGCGTCAGCCGATCGGTGTGGGCCTGCAGAACCTTGGGAATACATGCTACCTCAACTCTACTCTGCAGGTATCGGTTTTCGATTTGCATTCTGACCATCTTTATTTCAGGGCTTCTGTGCAAACCTGCACAATACAAAAGCAGGCATGCTCGTGGCGGATCCGCTGCACGAGGCTCTCAACTTCTCGTGCACACCGACACTGAGCTCCTCCAGTGCGCAGCACCCGTTGGTGTCCCTTCCCGTACTTCTTAGTTCATAATTTCTATTGGGGAATGTTGTGGGTGTTGTGAAGGGGTCAGTGGGAGGCGCAGCTTTCCGTGCACAATAATTGGCAGCAGACAGGCAGGAGTGAGCAGCACGAGGACAGAGTTTTGTGTGCAAGACCACGCGGCTGTCGGTCGGTGTGCTGCATTCGTTAGCGCATTGTCGGCACGTATGGGGTCATCACAGGATCTGACGGGATTTCGCCGCAAGTTAGCAGGTCAGGTTGGGGTGCATTGACTTGATGCCAATGCCTGATCCTCATGCTTCATCTTGCCTGCCCTTTTACAAATGCAGTGCCTAGCGTACCTCCCATCGTTTGGACACATGTGCCTTTCACGCAAGCACTCAGAGCGGTGTGCCAAGGGCTGCAACGGGCTGTGCACGGCGTGCATCGTTGAAAATCAGGTATGGCATGACGGAACAGTCACAGTATGCTGGCAGCAGATGGCATGTTTCCTGCATGTATACATCACCTCGTCATGTGCACTGCGTACCAACTGCTGCTCTGCACTGCATGCTCACAGATCGGCTTACAGCTGCGCAGCGCTGGCAGTGGCAGCGGTCAGGCGCTGACGCCGTTTGGCCTGGTGCGCAACCTGCGCCTGTTTGGGCGGGCGTTTGTGAAGGGGCGCCAGGAGGACAGCCACGAGTTGCTCACAGGCCTGCTGGATGCCTTTGAGAAGGACAGCAGGGCCACGATGATGGGCAGCAACCCAGGCGCCGGCAGCGGTGGTGGTGGGGGTGGCGGTGGCGGTGGCGGTGGTGCCGCTGGCTTTGGAAGGGCAGGCATCATGCCCAGCAAGGTGCGTGACGCTGGACGGCTGAGTGTATTCCTCATGCCAGGTGCAGCTGTATGCTGGGGCCGCATGTGCTGGCAATACACCTGCTAATTACCTCCAGCCACGTGCCGTGCCGATGTGCAATCCAGCGCAAGCCACCTTCTGCCACTCAACCTGGCCCAGCCGGCAGGGATACCGGCAGAGTGCAGCCTTTGCAGTAAGAGTGTATGGGACGCACCTGCCAAACACTAGCATGCATGCACCCCAGTAAAGTGCTCTGGCAACGCGGCCATGCAACGCTCCTTCAGCCATCCTGCGCACCGCGGACGTACCTGCACTTGCACTCACCATCAAACCGTGAGTGCTACCGTTTCCGATGTTGTTCAAGAGTGTGTTTCCCTGCGCCTGTCCTGCATGCTGTTGCGGGTGTCGCTGCGCCTCTCAAGTGCAGGGCTCCCAGAGCGCTTCACCCCGCACACTGGTTGAGGACCTCTTCCAAGGACACACGCGCAGCCAGGTGGGTTGGAGTGTTGCCATGGGGCCGTGCTGTGTGCATGTCAGCATTCGCGTATGCGGGCAGCCAGCCAGGTGTGTGCTGGTGCATGATTCCAGCGAGGCGGAGGCGCAATCGCGCCCCGGGGGCGACATTTGGAGCCGCTTGGATGCTGTCACCTTTCCA
>BDDA01000270.1:25843-133935 GCA_001662385.1 Chlamydomonas asymmetrica | reverse complement strand
AAGGAATCGTGACACTAGGTTTATTTACCGTATTTACGTAAAATGGTGTAGTTACATACACCAAAAGGCCGTAAGACCGTAAACTTACAACCCTAGATAGGATAGGTCAGGTTTGGTTTCATAATGTGAAGACAACTGGTTAGGGTTGGGCCCGAACTGGGTTCAGCCAAAGTGAATCCGAAACCGAAACCAGTTCCAATGTGAAGTACCCCTAAGCTGCTGCCGTCTGTCCAATTTTCACTCAAACGGGTTGCATTGTGAATTCGGCGTTGCCTCTCTTCTCCCAAGGACAATGCCGCACGTCACGTGAAAACATTAAACCATTCACCTGATTCACTCCCTTCTGTTGGTGATGTGTGTGGCCGTGCACGCGCGCAGCCGAGAAAGCCCTGAAGGACGTGTTCGGCAAGGTCGCTGGCGTCGGTGGCATCCTCAAGAGCGGCGTCGGCGGCGCCGTCGGCCTCGCGGGCAACCTGAAGGACCTGAACATGGCCAAGGTGAAGGGAGGGATGGACAACCTGAAGAAGAAAACCATCAAGCTGGTGGGGGCAAAGGAGTACGACGGCCCGCGGGCGCCGTCTGTGAGCATCCCCGCCTCCCCTGGAGCCGCCGCAGCCGGTTCGTCTATTAGCGCTGGCGGTGCTTCGCCCAAGCCGCCGGGCGGGCTGTCATCCTTCTTCGGGTTTGGCAAGAGCAGGCTGAACAAGGTCGCGGACTCGTCAAGTGTGGTGGGCACATCGAGCGGGTCAGGTACGATGGGGACGCTGTCCAGCACTGGCAACGGCAGCCTTCTGTTGGAAGGTGTTGCGGGCAGCAGCAGCGACGGCAACACCGGCAGCGCCACTGCCGGGCAGCGGCAGTTCCCTCTGCCCATGGGCATCCCTCCGCCGCCGCCGCTGCCGCTGCGGGTGTCGTCCCACACAGGCTCAGCTAACGGCGGCGCGGCCACAGCGCCGCGTGAATCCGACACATCGCTGCCGTTGCTGCCGCTTCCTGCCTCGGCCACGTCCTTGACGCCACCGCCGCTGATGCCGCCGCCACCGCCGTTCAAGGCGCCGTCTTCGCTGCTCGCCGGTGCAGGCGCTTCTGCTAACTCGCTGCCGCCATCGGCACCGGCTGGAGGGTTGCCGAACGGCAACGGCACTTCCGCCAATGGCAACGGCACGAACGGCCATGCCCCTCTGCCGAATGTGCCGATGGGCAACCCGTTGCCGCCGCTGCCGCCGCCGCTCGCGGGCGCAGCAAGCGGCTCTCCGCCTGGCAGCTTGAAATCGCTGCCGCAGACCGCGGGGCTGGCGGCAGCGACAGCCCACGGGGGGCTCCGCACCAGCGGCAGCGGCGCGATGCGCGTGAGTGGCAACGGCGGCGCCGCCGTCTCCCCACTGCAGCGCAACAGCAGCGGGTCCGGCCTCGCTGCCGCCGCCGCAGCAGCAGCTGCCAGCTCCGCCGCTGCCAGCGCCGCCGCCGCTGCCGCTGCTCCTCCTGTTCCACCCGCACCCACGCCTGCTTCAGCCCTACCCCCTCTTCCAGGATTACAGTCCGGCTCAGCATCCAAAATGGCGTTGCTTCCGCCGCTCCTACAGCCTGCGCCTGCACAGCCTGCGCCATCCCGAGGTGGTCCCGGGCCTGTTGCAGAGGCTACGGAGGATGCCTGCAGCATTGCGGCGGGCGGCAGCAGCTGCGCGCCCGACGGGGGTGACGACGATGGCGAGGGCGAGGAGGAGGAGGAGGTGCTGTACGAGGAGAAGAAGGCCAAGCTGAACGACGCAGACAACGCGTACCAGTTCACACGGCTGCTGCTGCAGGTGAAGGACGTGGCTGTGGCCGTGATACACTGTCAGAGCATATTAAGTGCTGCCTGCGCGCCAGGTGCTGCTCTGTAGCCTTTCTGCGATTTAAGTTCTACAGTGTAGTGTGATTGACGCTGAACTATCGTTGGTGTGTATGTGTGTGTGCTGATGCTTGCTGCTGCAGGCTCTGAAGGAGATGGTGGAGGGGCACTTCACCCGCATGCAGATGCTGCTGCAGACCCAGAAGATGGCCGCCAGCAGCGTGGACTTTGTCAACGAGAGCGTGGACCTGCTGAACATGCTGCAGGTGTGCCTAGGCAAGGATGGCACTGATCGCACCCCATTCATCCATTCATGGCCTGTGATACCACCGGGATGCAAAGCCAATCAACTAATAATAATGGGCACCGTTTATGCATGCAGGACTTTGTGGGCCTGGCGTTGGACTGGGGCGATGGCGAGATCCCGGATCTCATGCAGCTGGTGTGCGTGTTCCTCCAAGAGATGATGCAGGGGCCCTGCTACTCCAACCAGAAGATCCTCGCAGGTGAGAGGCTGCTGCCACCTCAGCAACGCGTTGACTGAGCCCATGTGCGTGCACACAGCTGCGCTTGCATGCACGCACGCCACAGCCTACCCGTGCACGCACGCAGCCTATGTTATGGACGCCCCTGTGGTTCGTCCATGACATAGGCGAATGGCGAATGGCAATGCTTGGATTACTGGTGTTCCTGACGGGGGGGTTGTCGCTGTATGTGCGTACTGTACCGCAGGCACCAACTTCCTGGCGAGCTGCAACCGCATCTTCGGCTGCATTGAGTACCGCGACACGCTGGACCCGGAGGCCGACCACCGCACCACCAACATGCTCAAGGCCAGGATCAAGGTAGGGCCGGGCGGGGGGAAATGATAAGGGGTGCGGGAGTGGTACCGGCGGGGGTGAGGGGTAGGGTCACGGGTAGGAGCGGCGACGGCAATGTGTTGCTGTATGGCCTACCTTGATCAGTGCATCGGGCTTCTCGGACCTAGTGTTTTAGAGCAGGCTGGGGCTGCGGGCTGGCGGACCGCAGCGCGACACCAGGTTCATATGGCTGTTGTGTGTATGCGTGGGACTGTGCAGCTGGCTCTGCTCAACCTGCTGGCCAGCCTGCTGGAGAACCAGCCCAGCGCTGAGATCCCGCAGCGCGTGTATGACATCCTGGACTTCAACTCCATCGACCGCCAGATTGCGCGCCTGGCCAAGCTGCTTGGCCTCAACGGTGAGAGGAGGCGAGGAGCGCATGGGGTGCACACACAACGCATGAGCCGCGTTGGATGCACCGCTCAGCCATGGTGGGGTAGCCTGCACCCCACATGGAAACACATGTGATGGTTGGGGGTTGACTCGCCCAAGGGGTCCGTTGCGTGAATGCCGTAGAGGCGGCAGGCGCTCGACTCCCTGGGACACCGTTTTGGAAGATGAAGATTGGGTGCTCAGCAATCAATCCATTCTATAATGTTGGAGGTCATTAGGGAGTGTTGGCCGAGCGGTCAGTGATCCCCGAGATGGGGACCAGGAAGGAAGATCAAATGTTGCAAACAATAATATTATAATAGGAATAATGCCTACTGCCATGAAATGTACAATGCATGACATTATCTAGCATGCTGGTGCACGCAGGCGATGAGCCGCTGTACAGCGCGGAGGAGGAGGAGGAGCGCCGGGAGGCCGAGGGCGGCGACACAGACGACCCCACCATCGTCACGCTGCTGCAGGCCGAGCTGCTGCAGATGTGCGGGTTTGTGCTCAAGGTGCACGCCGCCACGCCCTCCAAGCCGCCGCCGCTGCCCTACCTGGAGGACCTCTTCAAGGTGAGCCTGAGCTCCGCGGCGGCTGAGGCCCCATCCGTCCCCAGGATTAGAGGTCTGGCTGGGCTGCCGGGCTGCTTGACGCAAGGGCTTCCGTTGCCAGGGTTGCGCACGGGGTGGGCTGAGAAGGCCCTGACATCCATTTCGATACTGTTAGGCAGGCACATCAACAAGCAGATATAGGCAAACACAGAAACGAATAAACGATGCTTCTACATTGACCTTGCATGGTTGACTTAACATCACTTGGCCTATCAGGCCATTCATGGATTGCGTTAGTGCACATGAAGTAACCTTGCATGTAGCGTGTCTTCCCTGTCCCTGATCCTGGCAAGGTACTTACCTCATTTCTGAACACTACCGACCCTGGTTGCTGCACTACGCATGATTGCACGCAGGGCAACGTGGATGCGGAGTACCTGGCGGGCGACGAGCTGAGCCCGGAGCAGCAGCGGTACTCGTTGGCGCTGCAGGACTACATGCGCAACCGCATGGGGTGAGTGAGCAGTACAAGCAGTACAAGCAGTACTGAGCACTGACACTAGTCCTGTAGTCACAGAGGCATGCACTCACTCCTCGTCACCCTGGGCGCTACAGTCCGGCGTCCATGGGTCTACAGTATGACAGATGCGAGCGAGCCAGTGTGTGCGATGCGATGCGGCTTACGCCTGTCGTTGTGCGCGCCTATGACCACCTCCCGATGCTGGGCACCCACACACACTGACCACACACTAGAATACATGCAGGATAAACCTGAATCTTTGTCACAAACGCCCTAACTCACACCTGAAATACGGTGGTCATATTAGGCCCCCCCCCTTTGCAACCATGTACGAATTGTACCGCCCTCCACCCCAATGTAATATCACTAGGGTGCGTCCCTCGTGTCGTTGTGATGCTGATGCAGGTATGTGGAGATCTCCTGGCAGGGCCGCATCGAGCCCTGCTACTTCAACCTCACGCCCGAGTGCGTGGCGCTGGTGGGCAGCAACGTGTGGTGCCGCACCACGCTGTCGCGCCTGCACACGACCGTCTCGCCGGACAGCCGCGCCTTCCCGGCAGTGAAGGCCGCCGAGCTGGTCGACGTCATGCAGGTGGGCCTTACGCGATAGGGCAAGGCTTGCGGTACGGGTTTCCGGCATTCCTGCAGGTCGTCATGCGTAAGAGCTGAGAGGGATGTACCTTTGCCTGACACAGCTGCAATCTGGTCTGCTGGTCGCATTTCCCCGCAAACCAGCAAATGGTCCATATCACTGTTGACACACCGATCCTCGGTGTCTACCAATACCATGTGTGCATCACAAACACACCTGCATACGCCACCTGCTGGCTCTTCCGGCGAGCTCCGATGTACGTCGCACATCACACATTAGGCTGTCTGGATTAACAATGAGCTGTGTGTTGCCTGCACCACGTGTATGGCGTCGACGGGTGTTCTGTTGTGCTGTGTGTGCTCTGCTGCAGGACGTGGTGGATGACATTGAGCTGGAGGCGGCGCTGAGCAGGAACAAGTGGCTCAAGGCCATCAACTTCATCAGCCAGTACCGCATGCTGCTGCTGGAGTGCACCTTCTACATCGCGTGCGCGGCTCTGGTGTTCCAGGTAGGCGCTCCTTCGGCCCGCCCGTCCACCCCACGCCAGGACACTCGCACAGTGTGCAGATGTGCTGGCCTGCCTGGGGGTGATGGCTTGGTGGTGCATGACAGCGGCATCGGAAGCACCAGCCGCAATAGCAATAGCAGCGTTGTTTGCCGTGAAGGTCTGTGGCCCCAGCGCTAACGTGTGCCATACTTCAGCTGTACCTCGGGCTTTTACCGGTATGAAACGCCCCATCTCCCTCCACCTCCAGGCATCACCACCCGCTGCCATTGTGCTTCCTGCCATGGCCTACTAATTAATAACTGCCAGTGCCTGGTAAAGGTGCTGATGTGGGTATGATTGTGTGTCGTGTGTTGCCGTGCTCACGCTGCAGGCGCTTGCGGACGCGCGCTGGGGGCCCAGCGATCCGCTGGTGGACCGCAAGGACGACTGGCGCACCATCATCCTCTCCATCCTCGTCGCCTTCCAGGTGAGCAAGGAAGGAAGCCCTCCTGAAAACACACGCATGCATACCATACACAGACAGACTGTACGACCATAGTGTGCGCACAAGGGTGTGTTGATTCGGTGTGCCTTGCCCACCGCACCATGAGCTTACGCTCACACCCCTGCCAGCGCGCATTGCCGGCACGCGTGTGTGTTTGTGCATGCTTCTGCCGCTCACATGCTGCACTGGTTATAAACACACGCTCGCGTCATGGCCTAACAATAACCCGGAAAACGTTCACAATCGTGTTTTCCTGCTGTGTTTCTCGCGGTGTGTTTTCCGGTGTGCTCTTCCCTCAGACGCTCTTCATCGTGATGGTGTTTGTGGCCTTCCTCTTCACCGACCTCCACAAGTACCTCACGCGCCGCTTCCGCGAGCGCGTCGCCAGCGAGGACGACGCGGCGGCCGCAAAGGAGCACGCGGCGGCGGACGGCAAGCTGAGCAGCGGCAGCGGTGGCGGCGGCAAGAAGACCCCGCAGCAGCAGCTGCAGGTGTCAGGCGAGGAGACAGCAGAGAAGCTAGGTGCGTGATAATAGTGGGAAGCCCATGCAGGAACGCTTTCTTTGTTTGGCCTATGGCTTGCCTTATGCGGTCATGATTGAAAACCATGACACTAGCACTTGTGGAGAGAGCAGCCTCACTCTCCTGCTTCGTCTTGACCCCGCATCCGCTGGCTCTGCCTTCTCGTTGCGACGACAGGCGTGGAGACACCGCCCAAGTCGAAGAAATCGGGCTGGGTGGTCAACATTGTGCGCATGGCGCGCACAACGGGCTCCACGCTGTGGTACTGGAAGTTCTGGTACTTCGGCATCCTGGTGGCGGCCAGCTTCCTGGGCTTCTTCGTGTCACCCTTCTTCCTGGTCATCCACTTTGTCATCTACTTCACGGATTTCGACAGCGGTGAGTCATCAACTCATCATACACATGACTGCAGTCTGTAAGGCATGATTCATGCTGCCAATTGCATGAGCTAGGATGTGGCCAGCAACAGCCTGCCGAGAATGGCTAATGGCATGCATGCATCTGGCGCCTCTTGCACCTACGATATGCATTCGTCAAAGCGCCCCCTCCCCTTCGCCCCGGCCCGGCCCCCAACATGCACCGCAGCTGAAAAGTAGCCAACATAACCAGTCTGACCCTCCAGCCGCTGCCCAATACAAGTTTTGACCGTGATTCCCTCTTGCCCCGTATGCAGGCCGCACACTGATTGAGGCCATGTCACGCAACGGCGTACAGATCCTCAACACCTTCGTGTTGGGCGTCCTGTCGATCTACATCTTTGCGGTCGTGACCTTCCTGGCGTTCCGGGACCCCCTGGAGCAGGACAAGGACGCCAGCGGGCAGCCCCAGGGCCCGCCCTGCGAGACCTTCTACCAGTGCATGGGCGAGCACATGCTGGTCGGCATCACCGCCGGCGACATCTCGGGCCTCTTTGCGACCGACCTTTCGGGTGCAGGTGCGTGGTGTGTTTGTGCACGGCCGGCAGCACGACCCACAACACAGCGCATCACACAAGTGTAGAGTGTCCATTGGTGTCGTGTCTCAGGCGCATGAGTATGGCTGGCTGCATGCAGAAGGCAGTAGGCCTGCATGCAGCTGTGAACTCAAGCCTCCCTCTGGAAGCATGATGGGCTCCCTGCAGCCCCCGGCATGTGCGGTGTGCAGGTGCCAATGGGCTTGGTTCACAGCGCTCCGCATCCGGCTGCACTGCGCATTCGTCGGCCAACAGCATCCGCCCATCCAATGCCACACTGCGCCCTGCCCTCTGCTGCCTGCCGTGATGTAGCCCTCATGCGCTGATCGTGCTGTTTGTGTGCGTGTGTCCCTGCATGCATGCATGCAGTGCCTGAGGACGTCCAGTCGGAGGGGGTGATGCAGGCGCGCTCCATCTTTGTGCTGTTCTTCTTCATGGTGTGGAACTTTGTCCTGGTGAGTGGAGGGCTAACACACCGCAACCACCACCGCAACACCGCCACCGAAATTCGATGCAGTTCGTTGCCAGCATACTATATGCCGCACTGGACAGCTTTGAGCTGTCAACCGGATCCGCACCCGTGCTTTGTTGTCCTGGCACAATGGCAGACATTAGTCCCCATCCTGTGCTCCCTTGCTAACCATCCCTCACCCGCACGTTGCCCAATGCTCCCAATCCGCAGCTGAATATCTTCACGGGTTTGATCGCGTCAGCCTTTGAGGCCATCCGTGACGACAAGAACACCATTGAGACAGACTCCCAGAGCAAGTGCCTGGTGTGCAGGTGCGCAGTGGGGCTGTCATCCAGCGCTGTACCACACATGCAAATGCATGTTGGCATGGTCATTTAGGAATGTATGGCAGACACGGTGCTGCGATGTATTGCTGCTATGGATGTGCTGCAACTTTGGTGCTGGCAAAAGTGGCATGGAACAATGTGTGGCAGCGCTGCCACCGAAGAAGTTGCATTCTCGGAATAGCACAACTACCTGCAGGTGCTCGCATGCTGCTTTCCTCACCCAGCATTCTGTGTCTTGCCCACGAATGCCCAAATGCAGCCGGCTAGCATGTGGCATTATCATGCTCGGTGCTTGCTCCACGTAACGCAGTGATTGCAGTGTTAACGGGGCCACAAAGGCATCAATCAATCATGACATTATATGGCAATCACAGTTGGCAATGTATTTATGTATCTGACGACCCCTCGTGTGCGTGCCTGCGCCTACCTGTCGGCCCCCCGCATCTGCACCTGCGTGCGTTCAGCCTGGACATGTACACGTTTGACGAGAACATCCAGGGCGGCTTTGAGGAGCACATCCACAAGCAGCACGACCCCTTGCAGTACGTCTTCTTCCTGCACCACCTGCGCACCGCCAACGAGGAGGACTACACAGGTGGGAGCCTGGTGTGTGCGATGATTTGGCCTCGCTGCCTCAGGCCCCTGCCCATATGCATGGGCATTGCATAGGATGCTCATGCGGGCGAGGCCTAGCGCCTGTGCAGTTTGCATGCATCATGCAAGCGGTGATGGACCGTGCTGCGCTCGCTCACCTGCATGCCTCCACCATCCTTCGTTCGGGTTGTGAGACAGCCAGGATGGTGGGGATGCACAGCTTTGTCACTGTTTCATGAGCGTCGTTAGGCAGGCTGCTCTCCGCTTTCATAGTTTGAATCAATACCATGATGGTGTCCTGATTCATGGCGTGGTATTGTGGCGACATGCGTGGCGTGTGCGTGTGCGTGTGCAGGGGCCGAGTCGACTGTGCAGCGGGTGCTCGCCGCCACCGGGACATCCACCGAGAAGGGCACGTGGCTGCCGGTATCCAAATCGCTGGCGCTGAAGACCGCCCTGGAGTCGCGCAAGGAGCCCTGATAGGGAAGCAGCAGCAGCAGTACAATCGCTACAGCTACTACAGCGGCGGTACATCGAAGTACACGCCCGTACGGACGTCAGCGGGCCGTACTTCAAGTTGAAGTACACATCCCGTGCGGACAACCGTTCGCAATCCATTACATGATGGACCATGGATGATTCCTAATGCAGAAAGGATACGGGTTTTATCCGATGCCGCATGTCATTACTACTGGGAGTGCACCAGCATGCAAACAGCAATCAAGACCCCCCAAACCCAGCCAATAAGGCTGCAATGCTATTAGCACGGCGCCGCCAGACCTGACAGCCGGATGGTCGGTAGGGACTGCTCGGTGCGGCGGCCACCGATTAACGCCTGACAGCGATTTATGATGATTCATTATGACACCTGCTATGACACGCACGGACCCATTCCTCTCACCAAACATGCGCCCAGGCATACACTCATAGTGCCTCGTGACACCACGCTGAGTGCCCCTGGCCGGCCCTTTCAGGCACGCAAGCTGCCTGCGGGCGGACGCGTACTTCCTTGCTGACCAGTCCCCAGCCTGATGAGTTAGTTACTGCTTCGAACATGTTTTTTGGCTTACACCGTTACACGTAGTGACCTGATGTGACCCTACTGATCGTCTGCATATTGGGCTAATTGCTGACAGGCATACACACAGTCCTGCCCGATGACCACACTGGTTCAAACGCAGGACTGGCATGCTGCTGTAATGTACATTTGATGTACTTGGCACAATACCATGCGCTACGTTGGTTGTCAATTACAAGCGGCATGCGGGCAAGGAGCGTGCAGGCAGGTAGGCTTGCCGAACGCAAAATACGCGAGCGAGTGCAGTAAGAGGCACATTGGATGCATGCAAACAGTTGCAGACGATTGTGTTGTGACCGCCGCGCAAAGTTGAGGAGGTGAACACAGTCCGACCTAAAAGCAACGACTGTGTGTTGGCCCCGTTAAATAGCAAGGTTACATGATGCATGAAGCACCAATCAAATAACAACATGGGATGAAGGCCCCAGCACAAGATTCCATCGCTTGTGTTAACAGGAGACGAACACCGATGCGTTCTAGTGTCGAGACCGTACGCCTGCACAGTCAGCGCGCGTCTGGGAAAACAAAGACGAACAGGTCAAGAGTGCAGGGCAGAGATTGCGCACAGAATCTTGACAGGAGTGGGGCCACGGTGCTGTGCACGCTGTGCGCCAGAGTCACTGCGAATATGGGAGGCCAGCAGGCCCAAGGCCCAAGCGCACAAAACAAAACTGTACAAGCCCAGGTACGTTCCGACCTCAAGCATGCTTGTGCGAAGCTGACTTGGGCTGTGCACCAATAAAACAGCGGGAAGAGCAACGCACACGGGCCTCATACCCATGCCCTCCAATAGCACGTCAACACGATACAAACCGAGTCGGGCCAACAGGGAACATGAAATATACTTACAGTGGCCCCTCCACGAAGAACGAGAAGAAGGCCAAAAAATAAGGTACAATGGCAGACGAGTTACAAAGAATGCGCTGTCGGGCACACTGCACAGAAGATCGCGCAGAAGGCTCAAGCCACGCTGTCCGCAAGGGTAGGTGCATGCACAGACTTGCGGTTGCCAAGCAGCGTAAAGTGCATAGCATGCACCAAGCTGACAGCGCACAGCACGTGGAAGACCCAGGAGTGCTCGTACAACCACTGGTTAAACTGGAGGCGCCCGTTTGAGTACGTACGGTCCCAGCTCCACTCGCTCGCGTCTCCCCAGCTGCTGCTGCCTCCACTGCCACCGGAGCCACCGTTGCCCCAGCTTCCGCGCCTGCCTCCATTGTCGTTCCCGCTCCCATCATACAGATGGTCTTCCTCGTCCGAAGAGTCCCGGTCTCCGCTACGACGCCGTTTTCCTCCCCTCCTCGTCTTGGACACCACAAACTCACGTGACAGGCGCCCCGAGCGAGCTGCTGTAGAGGGCCGCACAGCAGAGCAGCTCACGTCCGAGCTTCGGTGCTGCACCACGGGCGCCCTGCTGAACGCCCATGACGTTGATGCGCCGCTCGCTGCAAGCACTGTTCCCTCTGTTGCTACTCTGCTGCAACTGCTGAGCAACACTGAAGGCTGCAATATCATGGTCGTAGCCATGGTGCTATCTGCGGACAGGCAGCAAGGTCAAAACTGGTTAGGGTTCTCATGCCCAGTTTGCCCGGGACAAAAGGCCGAGAGCTCGCTGGCGAGTCAGTTGTGCCGCGCTATAGAAAGCACAGTTGTGCCGCGCTATAGCAAGCGAAATCCCAGCTGTGTGCGGAGTGAAGGACAAGCAGTCGAGCGCGTGCCACTCGGCTCAAAGCAAGCCATCATCACAAGTTTACCCACCAAAAACTCAAAACTACCAGATGGAGGTTCAGCCCTTGTGTGGTTCCAAAACTGGGGCGTGCAATAAGGTTTTCACACATACAACAGTAGTCGCTCGGTCAAGATATTTGCCATGGGAAGCACCTCAGGCTTAAGAAAGCAGTGAAGAGCGGTGATGCTCGCATCCATTTTTTGTGTGTAATGCGGTCCGCCTGCTGACCAGGTAATGCCTGCTAGCGGGTCTGCTTGGTGGTCATATCACTCCATCATGCAAGAAACGATCGCGTCCTCTGTCGAATCCATTCGCACCGCGTGCGTGGCGGCGCGCCCTGCGCCGCTGCCGCTGGCATCAGCGCCGCTGGTGAGCCGCGATGAAATCAAGCAGGATGCCAAGGCACTACTGGAGCGCTTGAAGGCCGATGCTGCTAAGTGTGAGTACAGGTTGTCAGGATGCCGAAGGCTTCCGCCAACGTCCGTCCATATTTGACATAAACGCCTCTGCAATGATAAACGTTGTATGCGCTGCTGTCCTGCAGTTGGGATTCTCTGCGATGGAGCGACTGTGCTCAGCGAGCTGGAGGTGCAAGGCGCGGTCGGTGCGCTGCGGCAGAGCGCTGCGGCGCTTACATGCTGCGCCAGGCGGCTCGCTGCGGAGAGCAGCGGCGCGGGGCCCAGCCTGCGCAAGGCGCAGGACGCTGCGGAGGAGGGCCTCGTAGCAGCTGCCAAGGAGCTCCTGGAGGTTGCGCTGGTCAGTTTCAGTCTCCAGTTTGCTGTTTGTTACAGCGTCCGCTCGTGCCAGGTGCTTGTGCAAGTTGCCTGCTTGCGCCGGGTGCAACTCAGGAATGGTGACACAAACCCACTCCCCCTTTCGCCGCTGTAGCACAGCGTGTTACATGCACCTGCTCAGCTTTCACACACGTCGTTGTCCTCCGCCCCCCCCGTCTCCCCCCCAAACCCACGCACATAATGGCCCACGACCAAACTGGTTGATGGGTTGCGTCGCGCTCCTTGCACCTGCCGCAGGGCGATCAAGCGCCAGGGCAAACGCGGGATAGGCAACTCAAGCAGGCTATCGGTGAGACCCTCACACACACACACGCACGCATGCACGCACCACAGCATGGTTCAGGGGTGCAGTTTCCATCGTCACGTATATGCACATTGCATGCCCCCACGGGAAGCACACTGCATGGCCCCACGGGAAGCAAACAAGTGGAACACACACCAGCATGGCGTTTCCTGTGCGCAGCGCCCCGCGTTGCTCCCAGACGCACATGCACATGCACGCGCTTGTCGGCTTGTTGTGCGTGTCCATTATGAGCGACATGCCGACACTGCCAACTGTACATAGTGGCAATCGGAGGAGCACTCCGCCGTGTGGCTGTGTGAGCTGCACGCTGCCCTTCCCTTCAGCCTCTTGACCATGCACATACACATTCCCTGTTGTTGTTGCATTTGTCAGTGCGTGTGCGCATGCGCGTGGGCGCTTCATATGGTCACGTATGCTACTATGCTCACACACAATTGCAACTTGTTGCTGCCTTATTATTGCTTGAAAGTAGGTTTATATGACATGTTGGTGTATGGTGTTCGTGAGCTGGTTTGTGTGGGGGGGATCTCAGGCCTGCCTCTGATTCCTCTGATCTTCCTCCGCCCGCGCAGGCAAGCTGTGGAGTGCCGGCGAGTCGCTTCAGAAGCTAGCCGCAGACACCAACAGCACCTGCCTGTTAAGGCTGCTGTCAGAGGCGACGCTCACCGTGAAGGCCGCACGCAAGGAGGTGCGCTGCCAGCGTGGCGTGCACCTGGCGTAATCAGCACGACATAAGTGTATACAGCGGCGCGACTGCAAACGGGGCGACTGCAAACGGGGCGACTGCAAACGGGGCGACTGGAAACGGGGCGACTGGAAACGGGGCGACTGGAAACTTCCACTGCAACGAGTGACGCGCGCGTACGCACCCTCTGAACCTGCATTCCTTCGGCAATCTGCGCTCAACACATGCATGCATGCAGTGAATACATAGCAGGTAACTGCATGCATGTTGTGAATGCATGGCAGGTAACAGAGCTTGTGGAGGAGTCCGCTGCAGCGGCGGGCGCCAATGAAGGCCGGGCGCAAGCTGGCGGCGGTGACACCCGCAGCAGTGATGACGAGGACGACGAAGGCAATGACAAGTTCGATGGGGACGGGGAGGATTCGGACGACTTCCGTGACATGGGCACGCTGCCGCCTGAGGAGCTGGAGGTAGCTGAGCTGGCGGGCCGCCTGCTGGAAGCTGCAGGAAGCTGCCTGCAGGCTGTTTGCCGACCCCTCTTGCACGGTGCGTGCCACTTCATGTGCATTCTGTGCAGAAGTGGCTGAGCCAGGCTGCTCATGTGTGACATGATCCTGACGTGCAACCCGAAGAGGAGAGACGACAGGCATGCAGGTGGCGGACATATCGCCATGACTGGCGTTGCTCAAAGGCTGCCGGGGTGCGTGTCTGCAGCAGCAACGATACCCTGCACAGCCATATATATATGCTGTGTGGCATGCTGGCGTACCCGCCGCACGGGCAGGCAAGGCCATCACCACCAACGGCACACAGCTGCCACTATGAGCATGCAGAAGCTGGTGATCATCTTCACAGTCAGTGCTAAAACCTGTCTCGTTCCGTTCCCGTTTGTCCTCCTTGCCTCCCCTGCATGCCCCCTGCGTGCCCCGGTGTGCCCGCGCTCGCTGTGTTGAATTAACTTGTATCATTCCCCGCACGTACCGCTCCTGGCCTGCTGCTCCTGGCCTGCAGTGTCGGTGCGCGGGGGGTCCGCGCTGGCGCCTGGCGCCGGGCTGGAGGAGTATGAGTCCATCAACTGGCACGCACAGCAGCTGGCGCGCAGCGCGTGCGGCCTCGCGGCGGCGCTCTACACCCCACAGGTACCGCCACGCCCGTGCTGCGCCGCGCTGTGCTGTGCTGTGCTGTGCCCTGCTGTATTCTGCTGTGCTCTGCTGTGCTGTGTCAGAGGGACTTGCTAGGGCACGGTGTTTGCTTGCCAACCAGACGGGGTGCGTGTACCGGCCAGCTGGGGACTGGAGTGCTCGCAACGGTGAATCGCTGGCCACACAACGCACCATGCTGCATTCCGCTGAGAGGATGGCTGAGAGAGGCTTGTGTGTGTTGCGACTCGAGATTTGAAACAATGCAGGGCCTGCGTGTTGAGGGGCTGCCTGGTGCACTAGGAGGGCGCATGCTAAGAAGTAAGCACGTGCGTGCTAACAGTAATACTACGTGTGGTTCCTTCTCGTCGCCGTGCAGGAGCTTGAGGAGGTGTCCGGCTGCGCGGAGGCACTGTACAACGGTGCCAGCTTGCTGGTGGAGGACTTCCCCGAATCCCACCACTCCGAATCCCACCAGCAGGGCCACAACGATCAGGAGGACCAGGGACGTGAACAGCAGCAGGATCACGCCAGCAGCAATACTGGCGGTACATCAGGCGGTACAGGGGGCGGTACAGCGGGCGGCAGCAGCAGAAGGGCGCTGGAGGAGGCGCTGCAGGCGCTGGAGGGCGCATACGAGGCGCTGATGGCGCTGCCGGCGCTGGCGGAACGTGCGGCGGGGGGCGAGGGACACGTGGGAGGGGGCGGCGAAGACAGCGACGAGGAGCCTCAAAGCGCGAATGGCAGCGAAGGCGCATCTAGAGGAGGGTAGCGATTATAATAGCTGCCGAGGTTGCTGGGAACAGGGGACCGGACTCGGTCACACACAGAATGTTTTGCCCTGCAACCACGATGACCAAGGACATCACACACGCCCTCGCGCAACTGATAGCAGAACGGGGTGTGCTGCTGTGGGTTGAGGCGTGTGATGGCTGCTGTGACTGCACACATGTGCTTGTGCTGTTTGGGAGACGCTGGATGCCGGCGCCGCTCATGGTGCGGCTGGACTGTCCTGGGCCGGTTGCTTGCGGCGGTGGTTGGATGTGCTCCTTTTTCGACGCGCACGACGATGCGTACAGACGGGCACCTCCAGCACACCGACTGCCACCGCTTGTTGTACCGACTGCTGATCCTTCATGTTGTTGCTCGCCAGTATACGACAGCGCTCTACTCCTGGTCGATGCGCTGCCGACCAGCTGTGTTTCTGCAGACTTGCGGTTTGTGCCGCATCGTCAAGCGCTGCAACCAGCCAGGAGGTGCAGCAGTGAGCTGCATACTCTCGAAAGTCAAAACTCACAATTCACAAAACAGGCAGCGGCAGCAAGCAGTACACAGCCGGGCGGCACCGGCAAACAGACCACATCAGCGCCAATACCGTCACACGGCGGCAAGCAACAGGCGGCCAAGAGTTCCATCCTGAAAGCTCCGCCACACGGTCGGCGGCGGCGACACGTGACGGCGACCCGCAGCCGGTGTGGCAATCAGCGGGCCGGGGTCACCGTTGGCGCACACCACATCGCTATCGCTGCTGCACTGTTTCAACGGGCGCTGCGCGGACGTTGGGGGCGAGGAACGCGTCGAGTATTCATCAGACATACGTGGTGGTGGGTTTGAGCTGCACAATCAATTGCACAATCACGCTTTTGCACGCGGGCTTCGATCTCCATGGGCGTGCTGTAACGGTGCCAGGGCAGAGCAGGGTGCGGACGTTGGGGGCGGGCAAGCACACACCCCTCATGGCACCCCTCACGGCAGGTGATGCTGTGCAGCTTCCCTCGCCGTGCTTTATTATTGCGGTTGCGGGTTGCGCCACAGGCCAAGGCGCTCACAACGCACTTTCGCGCGTGTTGCGGTACGGTAACCAAAGCGTGCATTATTGCATGATGCAATTGTTGATAGTAAAAATGCCTGTTTTAAACGAAAAACAACTGTTTTGGAGCATAATTCCTTGACCCCGCCCATCTCGTGCTGTTCTCAACCCATATTGTGCAAATCCAGGCGACCGCGTTGGGCTGCATAGTACAAGCAGACCCGGTGATGCCACTTGCTGAGGCATACGCCTCTCCGGAGTATGCCGCAGCAACATGATGGCATCAGGCCAGCATGTGCTACGCCCGCCTCCGCCTCATCGCATGTGCTGCCAGGCTCAACCAGCAGAGTCTAACCCTGTCGGAATGCCAGGCTGTCGCTAGCGCTGTGCAAAACGCAGTGGATGGTACCGCATCATATAGCCTAGCGCCCCGCCAGTTGAAATCCATGTGTACAGTGCATAGCAGCGCGGGATGATTGGCAACACCCCAGCCAAGCTAGGCCGATAAGGGTAACTGAGCATCGGTGAGCATCAGCACGCCACACCGGTGACGCCGGTCTCGCTGCTGCAAGCATGAACCCAACCGCAGCGCAGCTACGCGGTGCACACGCCGAATGCATATGTCGATGCCTCAGCAGGCCAGGAGTGCAGGCAGGGTCTCGGTGCTACTGTTGCAACCACGACGGCGCCAATCACGATCGCATGCGAGGGAGCGTGCTTCAGCTTGGCAGGTGGCGCGCTGGCATTTCGCATGGATGCCGCCGGATGCAAGGCAGGCTTGCTGGCATTGTCTGACATTGCATGCAGATTCTGGCCCAACACCCTCACACAGCAGCAATCGTCTTGTGTGCTGGTGGAGAGGCCGTCACCAAAAGTGACCCACATACCGACTGATCCATATGCTTGCAGGAAAGGCAAAACACTTCAGGTCCGTGCGTTTGAGTAGGTAGTGGATCGTCACGTCAAGTGCATGTCAAGTTGTCAACATAAGGAGTGGTAAGGCACCTCATGAGATGTGAAGATGGGCAAGCGCATGCTGCATGGCTGAATGGCCACATCCAAGCGGTGGCCATGCGGCGCCCATCCGGCGCCCCTTCCAGATCCTCCCATCGCCACACAACCGTGGTGTGATTGCGCGGTGCAGCATGTCGCGCGTGTTGCGTACATGCTGTGAGCGCTGCTGCTTTACATTCCCCGGCCGGCGCTGCCAGGTGGCGCTGCCGCGCCGGCCATCTGCTGCTGCGGCATCGGCGCCGCCGACCCCGCAGCCGCGCCGGGGGCGGCCATGCCGCTCGCCGCCTGGCCGGGCGCCTGCTGCTGCTGCTGCACGGGCGGCGCGGGCGGCGCGTTTGCGCTCTGGAAGGTCGTCAGCATCTCGCCGAGCTTCTGGAGGATCACCACAAACGGCGGCCTGCGAAATACAACACAACAACACAATGCAGCGAGCACAAGCGTTTTGATGGCGGCATACGCTCACATCACAGAGTACCGATGGAATTGTCAATTGTGTGTCAGAACTGTCAGGACTCAGAAACATCCCACTGAGCTGCTGGTCGCTGAAGGCAGCGCGTCTGACAGTAGCAGCGAGTCAGTACCATAAGCCCAGCCAAACAGCCCCACGCCGCGCCACAACACCGCCGCAGAGTGCCGAAAGCCCCCCGCTGGTGCGATGCTGCTGCGGTGCTCTGCTGGCGCTGGCGCAAGCAGGCGCAGGCGAGCACATGCGCGCACGCGCGTTGCGCGTTGCGCGCGCCATCAGGCAGGCGCCAACAGATGAGCGGCGAACTGGCTGGCCGGGCGGCTTCATACGGGGTCATAGCACATGCGGAAGTGGCTGGCTCACCTGGCGCTGGGGTCGTTGTCCCAGGCAGCCTTGGCCAGCGCCGCGTATGGCTGCGGCACGCCCAGCGGGAAGATGGGCCGCGCCTTCTTCTTATACACGCGGTCGATGATGGCGTCGCGCCCCAGGCCGCCGTACGCGCGCTGCCCCGTGTAGAGCTCCCACATCATGATGCCGAACGAGAACGTGTCCACGCTCGTCGTCAGCTTGCTGCCCACCTGCATGTATTGATATGTATAACAACCGCCAGGATTAACAACACGCCACGCCGGCTGCATCGCGAGAGCACCACACACGCACTCATACGGTGCACAGTACCGTCGGTGCGGAATCGGGGATGCTGCATTCGTGCAACAAATTGCTTGCCTGTAAGGCAGGCGGCAGGCTGACGGTAATCAGCCTGACAAGAGCGAGGTGCCTGTTTTTGCGCATGCTGCAGTGGCCGAGACCGACAAAACCACCCACCTGGAACAGCTCCGGAGCCAGGTGCGTGACAGTCCCGGAGCCAGAGCGGTTGACGATGTAGTAGTTCTCTCGCAGCAGCTTGGCGAGGCCAAAGTCCGAGAGCTTGGTGACAAAGCCAATCGGCTTGGTGGAGTCTGACTTGATGAGCACGTTCTCCGGCTTGATGTCGCAGTGTATGAGCTTGAGCGAGTGGAGGTGCTGGATGGCCTGGGCCACCTCAATGAGTACCTGTTGAGTGCGGATGTTGAATAATCACATGATAGGGGGGGGTTGGGTAGGACACCAGGGAGGGTGTGAGGCAGGTACCGGGCTCGAGCGCTGCCAGGACCGCTCACGTGAACAGGCATGGCGTGGGGCGGGCAGCAAAGCGTCAGCAGCGGGCTGTGATATGTGGAGGGCAATCATGCAGGGGGGCGCGTCAGCGTGTTGCGCGTGCAGGGGGGCGCAGTAGTGGTGTTGCCGCATGCGACCGTACGCAAGCTCTGCCAGAGCAGCCGCGCATAGAACACACAGCTACAAGCAAACCAAAGACCACGCATATGCCGCGCCACATGCGTCTGCACATGCACACGCGCTGCCTTGCATCGCCGACGCTCCTCGCTGGCCTGCCACTGCATGCCACCGCCCCGACACCCGGCCGCGCAACCTCTGATACAGACGCTTCAGCCCCACCAGGCTGCCGCCCGCAACTTCTTGCAACGCCCGCCGCACACAGCCCCCTCTCTCCCATCCCCGTTCCCCTGCTGGCGGTACATGTGACCAGGCCAGGTGCGGGCCCCACCCACCTGCACGATTGCGCAGAGGTCCACCGCGACCGAGGTGGTGCCTAGTCGCTTGTGGAAGACGCCCTTCTTCATGGCGTGCCTCAGGCTGGCGCGGTCGCAGTACTCCATCACCAGGATGTTGCAGGTGGCCAGGGAGCGGTCCTCGTCAGCCTGGCGCGGGTACATCCACGCAGCAGGCATCACACCCAGTCAGCACACACACACATGCACACACAGGAACGAACGTCGAGACACAGTTACGAGCGGCGGATCAACAATAATACTCGCGCCGATAATTCGATACGCATACGGTGTTGGCAGCGGGGCACACAGCATGCATATGTCGGCGGGGGCCTGTGGCGTTACCGCTGCAGCAGCTTGGCAGGGCCATGGAGTGCGTATCAGTGCCGGCATGGGCCTGCTGCAGGGCGGTCAATCAGTCAAGGCAGGGCGATGGAATGGCATCGCAGGGAGGCATCCAACAGCTACGCGACAAGCCTGCGCTTGCCTTTCCCCCCACCCCGATAGTCGCAACAGCTGTGTCACGGCATCACGGCACCTCCATGGCATTATGTGGCGGCGCATGGGTGTGGCGGGAGAGATGCGTGCGAGGCGGGGATGAGCGGATGACCCAGCCGGTGAATAGCCTCAGCCCCGACATGCCCGGTCACTCCTCCCCACCGGTTCACCATCGCCAGCCATTGTCATTTATGGCGTGCAGCACTGCAGAGGCATTTTGACGGTACGACGGTACGACCCAGTTACACCAGTACAACCCACATTCCCGGGGGAACACGCAAAGAGCAACCTGCAGCCACAGATATTTACCGGCACACAACCGGCAACTGTGCTGCTGCTGCTGCTGCTGTCTTGCTGCTGGCTGACCTGCAGGCGCCTGAAGCGCACGTTGATGCGGCCGTCGCCGCCCGCCACCGGCTGCGCGTTGGTGCCGCCCGCATCCTCCACCATGTCTGTGAAGCAATTGTACACCTGAGGCAGTACACACATATGACACATGCGACACACGCACATGAGTACATGAGTCATGACACATCCCATGCATGCCGGGCATGCGCATTACGTGCATCAGCGGCGGCGGCAGAGCAGTGTACACTTGGGGTGCCCACACCTGGAGCGTTCTTCAGGGACGCGTTACATATTAGCAGTCACTAGGGGGCGCATCGTACAGAGGGGTACGTTTCCACGGGGGTGCACAAGACAGGGATCTTTGCATCAAAGGCGGTGTGAGCGTTGGCGTGCCCTGCCTGCCAGAGCGTGCCCCCGCCTCCCAGCAGACTCTGAAAGTGTGCAGTGCTGGACTACGCTTGGTTGTGCTGTGCTCACCTGGATAATGTTCGGGTGGCTGACCGTTGTCAGCACCGCCATCTCCAGCGCGTCCTTCATCGCCTGCCGCTCGTGCTGCCGCGCATACATCACCTGCGCGCGTGAGGCAAGCAAACCACGCTGGCTCAGCAGCGCACGACGCGGTCGCGCCGTGGCACAACCACATAGCAACATATATCAAGATATGCCCCGAACCCCGCAGCTCACACCCAAGCCCGTTTGCGCATGCAGCTGCGTGAACAGGAGGTCGAGGTGCTAACAGACCGGCAAGAGCGCGCTGAAGGCCCTGGCTTGACCAAACCACATCCGTGCCGAGCAGCTGCGCGATCACGATGGCTGGGCGATCACAATCAGGCTATGTGCACCGTAAGTTTTGGATTCTTGTTCGCTTTTTTGCTGGCTGTCATCGTGCAGCATACGGTGATATCTTCAGATGCACAAGCTGTACCGTCTGCAAGACTGCAGCGCGCACCTTGACCGCCGCCACCGAGCCCTTGTACATCCCGCGGTACACCACCCCGAAACCGCCCTTGCCCACGATCTCCTGCAGCGACAGCTCGTCGATCCACTCGTGCTGCTGGTTCTTGGCGTGTGTTTTGCGCAGCTCGTGCTGCAGCACCTTTAGCATCGCCTCTGTGCACGAGCGCTTCACCACGGTGGGCTTGGCGGTGCCCGCGCTGTCCGCGTTGGAGTTGAGCGAGTCGTTCATGCCCGTGTTGGGGTGCTCGCCGTCGCCTGCCTCCGTGCCCGGAGGGGTGGTCTTCTGCAACGAGCAAGGAGCATGCGATAAGTGAAAGGCCAGGCAGCGTGGCACGCATGGCAGTGTGAGGAGAGCTTGGCGTGCCTGGATGGCGGTGCAGGGTGCGTCGCCAGCGGGGTGGCTCAACCACCTTCCAGCACCTTCCCAACACCGCCTTGCGATTGTGATCAGTGCAAGCCAGGCGTGCAGTCCAGGAACGCGCAAAAACCACCTCGAGATGCGTGGTGCTTTTGCACTGAGGACGACAGCTAGCCGACAGCACACGGTGCAAGCTGTGGTTGCGGCCAGCCACATACTGCAGATCACGGTGTGCAGATCACGGTGTGTGAGAGCACTGCTGATAAGGTAAACCCTGCCGAGTGCACGCGATGCATTACGTATGTGCCAACCGCCAACAGCAGTATGGCACCGACACGCATGCCGTCACCTCTGTCAAGAAGGCCACCCCACTCACCGAGAGAATGCTATCCCAGATTTGCTCCCGCTGAGGCTGCAGCTTCTTTGCCAAGAGCAGCACCACACTGTTCACCAGCCCCATCAGCAAGTCCTTTATGTTCTGGAAGTTGGATGTTGTCTCCAGCGTCACGTAGAACCCTCCAAACGTCACACCCTCGAAAATCAAGGGCAGTACCACGATCGAAGCCACCATCTCCTGGCCTGAGATGAAGATATCAGTTGCGGGCTTCATACACGACTGAATGTACGACGCGCAGTCAGACACAAACCGCGCCTTGCCCTTCTGTACGGCATCCAGCAGCAGCGTGTTTTCCAAAGTTATTTCCGTGACGTGTATCTGCGGCACGGAGTCACGAAGGTCCACGTCTGCATTTGCCGCCTTTCGGTCCGGCTCAAAAACCAAGGCGCGCGTAAGGTCCGAGCCCAGCAGCGCCAGCCTGCACCCCGTTTTGATGTTCGTGGCCTTCAGCAGGAGGCTGTGAGAGCCTCTCAGAAGCTGGTGAAGGAGGTTTGTGTAGTCAATAGCTGAATCCAAAGCGCGCATCAGCTGGCACAAGTGCTGTGTCTGTTCGTTGCGCATATAGAAGAGCAGCCCCACCGAAAGGCAGCCTAGCATCGGCTCCCACCTGCATTGATGAGGATGAAGACAAGCGAGGCCAGCGTCTCAGGTGACAAGCTCACACTGCACTGTATCCGCTGTGCAAACCGCCTTGTGCACAGTCCTGCATTCTGCAAAGTAGAAGCCCATTCTTACCACTCAACCTCAAAGCCGTCCGCGTCCTCCTTTGCTATGGTCAACACACCCAGCACCTCATGATCTGTCGCAATAGGCACGGACAGGAAGGATCGCAGCCCGTGGCGGTAGAGCGACTGAAAGTCTGCTGGCAGCTGCGCAGCCTCAGCGTCGTTGCGTGCTGTGCAATACAGGAACACCGGCTGCTGCAGCAGCTGCGCTGCTGACCATTGAGAGCCACGCATCACTGGCACGCGCTCGAGCTCGCTGGCGCCGAGCCCATATGCAGCGAGCAGCACGAACGAGGTGCAGTGGTCGGTGAGGCCTGTTATGCTGCAAGGGGCAAAATATACAAGATTTCAGAACTCAGGGCGACCTCTACAGCGCGCAGCAGGGCCACGCACGCAGGAATCACGACAGGAAGTCAACGATACGACAACCTCACCAACACAGGTTGACGCTGAGGTGCTTGCATAACAGCTCAGCAGCCTCGTTCAAAGCTATTGTGGGTGTGGAGCTGACCGAGGCAAGCTTCTGAAGCACAAGCTTCACCTGCAACGCACACGGCATTTCATGGCATGACGCTTGGGTGTTGACTGTGCTTGGGTAAGAGTCCGTTCTGTGTGACTGCAGCTTCACAAGCTCACCCCTAACCAGTACTTAGTTGCTTGGCGCGCAGGAGTGGCAGTCGCGGACAGAGCAAGCAAAAAAACACCGGCAGCGAAACCCCTCACCTCGCCCAAATTCAGTCTCAGCACCTCGGCCAAATTGTTGACCCCGCTAGTGGCATTGGCGGACTTGCTAGGGGTATTGTCCGTGGCAGAGGCTGGAAGCATGTTTGTTCCTGCCTGGCGTGAAGTGCCGCTGTCGGGTTTCCAAGGCGGCACAGCAGCAAGGCTGGACGTGGAATTCTCTGACGGTGCTACCAGGGTCTTATCGTCTACTTCTGTCTTCGATGGAGCAGTGGGCACTATGTACTGGTTCTGTCTAGCTGTGAGCGCCACCTGCGCCGCTGCCGTGCCTGGGGTTTGCGCTGCGCTGCTATTGTTTGTCTGAGCGGCTGTGCGGGTGGAGCTGGCAGTGTTGGAGTTATCAGGAGGCCCTCCAAAGCAGCAAAGGCCCATGGCAGAGGTCGCAAAACGCGGGTGTCGCAGCTCCCGCTTCTCTCAACAGGCTCATTCAATGCCCTGTTGGGAGGTCCTCAAGCTGGCTTCTTCTGACGGCTTCTGCACGCCAATTCAGCAAAAACGCTACCGACCTAGAGACCGTTCAACACTTAGTCCTGGAACGTGCGCTGCATACGCGCAGGTATGAAGGGAGGTCTTAAGTTCGTGGAAAGAAACGGTAAGCGCCAAATTCAGTGCAGAATGTTCCGCCAAACGCGTTTCGTTTGTTCCCAAACTTCGGGTTGGTATGTCGAGGCGCGCTTTGCGTCAAAGTGCCCGTGTACCACAACTATGTATGAATGGCGAAATGAGTTGAGACTTGGTCATGTCAGCATAGTACAGTCTCAATGCAGGTATAGCGAACAAGGGCGGTGCCAAGCAGCAAAGTGCATAACACAGCACATGCATCTGCAGACCACAGGGCCCAGGTGTGAAGAGCAGGTAGCGCTTTGGTCGACACGCTTTCCACACCGTACTGGAACCGACGTCGACGTCCCAACCCCCAGCTTGCTAACTTTATCCTGTTCATACCGACGAGAAACAAACGCACGTATTCATATTTGACGCCCAAGTAAGTGCGGTGGCACAGCTTCTTGAGCAACACAACCTCCATTCTACGCACTCACACGTCCTGCATGCACGACACCAGCCATCTGCTAGTGCCCAAACGCTTTCCGCTGTATTTCTTGTTTGGCACAAGTTGCAAGGTCTGCATGCATTCCAACAATGTACCCTTCGATGTGGCGACCTCTGGCGATGTCAATCCACGTTTCAAGGCCAGCCTTTCTTCCACAGCGAAGTGCACACAGCGTCATACATGCATCAGGCACGTATGTTGGTGCAGTAGGCTGCAATGTTGAAAGCTGTCAATATTTCCTCCCTCCAAATGTTGCCGATTGGGCTACCATGTGACACTGCACACCTGGCACACATCCTGCATGGCCATCGTATTCGGGTCAATCAGTCAATCAAGCGTTTGGTGCGCACGCCTCACTCAGCTTATGGGCGATTATGTTTGAGAAGTATACAGCAGGCAGTACGCGCACGGCGGTCTCGGTGCGTTCGCTGGGCGTGAGCGCGGTCGCATGGGTGGGTGCCAGGAGCGTTTGTCCATAACCCGCACTCCACAGCTTTGCTTTGTCCAGAGTCCGCAGATGAGGAACAGCTTTGAGCAGCTTAAGCGAGCCAGGTTTGTACACAGCGTGTGCAATTGCGGCAGCAGTGTTACTCAGCTCAGCACCGTGGTGTGCCTGCAAGCATGGCCGCTGCCTTGCTCGATGGGGTTGAAGCTGCTGCTGCAAGGTCCAAGTGCACATATGACTTGCATGCAGCTGCACTAATTGTATCGTGCATGCTGCTGCTCCAGCGATGTTGCGCTTTGTCTGTCAGCAACCCCAAAAGTAGTATGGAAGAGCGGTTTGGGGCATCAAGTAATGTGTGTCCATCCAGTACGCGCTGTACTTCGGCAGTACTTCACAACAGCTGATCCCACCCGGTGCGTAATGCATATGGCACTTTCTATGGCTGCACGGCTGGCAGACACTGAGGCAGCAGTAAGCTGGCTGCGTGCATGCATCCCGTCACAGCCTCACCAGCATATCTGCATATCGGACACTGCATTTGTTGACTGTAGTAACCTGCTTGGTGTAATCCTCAAACTCAAACTCATCGCCGCAGGTCTGCAGAAGAAAGGTGCACGATTGGCCATGCTGTGCTCCTGGCTTCACCTGATAGTCGTGGCTTCTCTGCTGCACCGTTGCCAGGCAGCGCCGCCAGGCAGCGCCTCCAGGACCGCCGGTGTCAAACACAAGCGCGAGTCGCACTAGGCTTACACCGCGACTAATGCACACGGTTGCGTGTGCCAAATGCAAGCCGGGTGCAGCAAGGGCACAGGAAGCAACGCAGACACTAGCAGGCGAGGGCATTTGGTCGGGCAGCCCGCGCACATGTACGCATGACATGCACAGTCACGGCTGTGTGCAGTAATCGGTCATGCCACATGCAACAAGCACACACGCATGCTGCCATCCAAACTTGCATGCTCAAGAATCGCGCGCCGAGTTGACAGTTGTGCTGTATCATGTTCAGCAGCTTGGCTGCTGGTTGGTCCATGCACCACCAATGAGCGGCTTGGAATGCATACCACCCACAGTGCCCAATGTGGCCCTGGGGCATCATGCAACTGCATGATGCATGCCGGCATTAAACTATAAATCAATGATCATTGCAAAAATTGCGATAAGAAAAATGGCGGTAATCCTGCATCTGCACGAATGGCTCGCAGAGCGCATGAAGGACAACGGAGCATCAGGGCAAATCTCCGTCAGGTGTGACCGTACCTGGCGGTTATGTGTGCTGGCCTGGTGCAGGCCAAAATCAACACTATTGGAACTGAATTATATGAGGGTCCAGTCCCAATGAGCCGCCGGCAAACTGCTGTGTGCTGGCTCCCACTCGCTCGCACTCCTAGTCCAGCTTGTCCGGGAGCACCGTGTCAACAGCGCCTGCCCAAGGCAGCACAACGCGCTTCAAGCCGATCCCTGGCGTCACCGCGGCGTGCGTGACGTACATGATGTAGGTGCGGGTGGCGGGGGAAGGCACCACGTACACGGCAAGCGGGTTGATGGTTGCCAGGCGGGACGGGACGTCCTCCCCGTTTGTCTCCCAGGTCGCGCCGCTGCCAACAGCCGTCGTGATGATGTTTGTTTGGAGGTTGACACGACGCACGACGTAGTGGCCGGTATCGGCAATCCACATGACACGGTTGACGGCATCCACGTACACGCTGCGGGGGGAGGACAGCTTGGCTGCAAGCGCCAGGCCTCCGTCACCAGACAGCGGGCCGCTGCTGCCACCCGTGCCTGCCACCGTAGTGATGATGCCAACGACACCCGCGGGCGTGATGCGGATCTGCATGGCGGTGAGGAGTTGAGGCAGGGCAAGGCAGGGACTGTCGGAGAGCGCACAAAGTATGGCGTCCTGGCGTACACACTGTGCCTTGCCCCACATGGCAAGGACGTGGCGAGCTGCATTTTGTGCAGTTACAGCAAGGATGCTGCTCATCATCAACGGTCAACAGTCAACCGAGCTGAATGTGGTTTGCGTTAAAAGGGTTACACCCACCCGTGCGCAACTCAATCCGGTGTATTTGATTGATCGGAGTGTGTGAAACGAGCAAGGCTATTGAGCAGGAAGGGCGCTCTCACGTACCTTGCGGATGCAGTGGTTGGAGGCGTCCGCGACCCACAGCACGAGGTCTGTGCCATCACCGGGGGGCGCTGCGGTGACCTCCACGCCAGTGGGGCTGGACAGCTGCGCCGTGAATGCGCTGCCGCCGTCGCCGCTCCAGCCGGCGGTGCCGGTGCCGGCCATTGCCTGCATGGTCATCGTGGCCAACGTGATCCTCCGCACCCTGTGGCACCGCCGCAGCACAGTCAACAATTTTGTTCGTTGTTGCAACTGCAACTAATGAGCAACAGGCGTGCTGCACATGATTCAAGCTTAGGCGCGCATGCGCACGCATATGCTATGTGCAGTACTTGGCAGCGGTACTAGCAGCCCGGCCCAGAGATGCAGCCCACAGAGCGTTCCCACCTTAACCGGCGGCCTAGTGTATGTTAAACAACTTGAACAGGTGATGCATGCCGCCGACACTAGCATGCGTCCTGGTATGCGAGGTCGCGTTGTGCAACCCCTCCTCCCCCCCGGCAACATACGCAAACACACACGCAGACATGCGCGCACACACGCACCTGTTGCTGCCGGAGTCGGCAATGTACAGGAAGGTGTTGGAGGGGTCAATGGATATGCCTTGAGGGCCATTCACACGTGCAGATGCTGCAGGGCCGTTGTCTCCAGTCGCCCCGGCAGTGCCATCGCCTGCATGCACATACAGCCGCATGCAGCGACCCGTCAACTTGGTTTGCATCCCATCACAATATCCGCATGGCGAGGTAAGACGCAGATGATGAGCGAATTCGTGCGTTGCTGCTAGTGGTCATGCCATAACCAGCAGGCAGCCTTACCAAGATTTGCACAACACAGCATGCAGCAGCGCATGGGGGTGCGACTACCTCGTTCTCAGCCCGGAATGATGAACAGAACCAGCATGGCGTGCACATACTGCACCGATCACCAGTGCATAAACACGTGGTTGGCTGCAGCATGCAGGTCTGCCGCACCTGCCACGGTCGAAACCACCATTGACCCCATGTTGATGCGACGAATCCTGTGGTTGCTCGTGTCGGCCACGTACATGAGGTTGTTGGCTGTGTCAATAGCGAGGCCCGCGGGGAAGGCAAAGCGGGCGGAGGCCGCAGGGCCGTCCAGGAAGCCGAAGTTTCCTGAGCCGCCCGCTCCCGCAGGGCCGGCAAAGACGGAGGCGGCGCCGGTGGAGTCGACCTTGATGATGCGGTGGTTGCCTGTGCATCCGGTGCGTGCATGTGAGCAGTGTGGTGTATGCGGTTAAGTACTTTGGCACCCGGTGTGTTGTTGGTGGGGCAGGAGCTGCATGGAGGTGATCCCTGCATGCGAGCTGCAATGAACACTACCAGGTGTGAAAGGTTGATGGGGCCTGGGTTGGCCAATTCTGCAAATGCGCATAGGAGGCGTGCCTACCTGTGTCTGGGAAGTACATGTTGCCAGAGAGATCCTGCACAGGGCGTCCTCTGGTGTTCTGCAGTACACACACAAACCAAGCGCCAGCAAGCAACCTAACCAAACTGGCTGATTCGCCCACTCGGGATGCGCACATGGCCAGGAGCCGCTGCCGCACCAAATGCAAACCCACGACTGAGAATAAAGCAGCACCTCTTAGTTCAGCGCAAGCTCAGCTCACCACGGTGAACCCGAGGATGCCGTTCGTCGAAGCGCTGCCGTCGCCCTTGTAGGTTGACAGAAGCTGCAGATAGCTCTCAAGGGTGTTCACCCTGGCCTCGAGGCTCTCAAGTGTTGCTGCCTTAGCTGCGGGAGCTGCTACCAGCAGCAGGGCAAGGGCCGCCAGCACCGCCGCTGCCAAGGCGGGCAAGCAGGTGCGGCCCGCCATTGCGCTTGCTGACGCGGGCATCGTTGGTTGCACAGGCTCTTGCGAGTGCCGCTTGAGGAAGTTTGTGCTGTGTATGTGGCTGCAAATTAGCGACGAGAGGCAGCTGGACTGGGGTTTTCCCTCAACTTTGAGCTGTCGTCTGTACAGCTGAGAACAGACTCCAACTGGTGTAGCTAGAGCGTGACCACTCGCGGGCTTAAGAGCAGGTAACGAGACAGAAAGGCGATTGTTCGGCTTGGCTGTGTCTAAGACGCAGCGTGAGCGCTTATATATGCCAGGGGCGACAAGGGGGCGACTGTATGTACGGGAGCAAGGGGTACTGGATGGGCCTTCCGACATTTCACCTGCCGCGAAGCTGTGCCTGTTGCAGGAGCAAAATGTGCTAAGTGACAGTTGTATTCCACTGCAGTACAAGTGCGTGGACCGGAACTCTACAACGTGTTAAGGGCTGAATCACCCCCCTTGCAACCGGCTGTATGTCCCGTACGTCCACGTTGTTGGTTGGAGGCGTTGGCGTGCGTGGATTGGTCTGCGACACGCCGACACCCAAGACACTGGGCACACCCTGCAAGCTACACGTATGAATCTAAGCACTCAGAGATATGGCTGCATCCTGGGAAACCGGCTCACAACATAACTGACCTGCCCCGCTGTGTTTATTGTGCATGCATGCTTGAAACGGCCCGCGCTCGTTGCACTCTTTTGCTGTGTGTACGTCACACACAGCTAGTGTACTAAAACATTCAGGTTCCCTCCTTAAGGTTCTCCGTTTACTGCATGCCGTTGGAGGCTTGAGCCCGCAGCACTGTATACATGCCCAGCTTGCTCTGCGGTCTCGGCGTCCCAGTCCAGCTCACCACGCTATGCCGCCTTGTGCATGCAGCAGTTGAACCAACACACGCAAGGTCAGTGCTGTCAGGCAGCGAAACCGCAGCAACTGCCGGCTGTGGATGCTGTCAGATGTGCAGCCAAGGCATGGCATGCTTGCAAACTTGCTCTGTACCCCAAAGCACCGGCGGCACGACATACGTACACGCATGCGCAGGCAGGCACCAGCTGGTGGGTGCGTGTGCAGGCTACTGTATAACAGCATAGTCTAGCGAGAGAGGAAACACTTGAAGACAAAGGGCCTTAGTTGTGTTACACACGCCTCAATGAGCTGCCAGGATGTCAAAGCACAGGTACGCATCACAAACTGTCGAAAGGCTTCTCGCCCGGAAGGCAGCAGGTGCCGCTAGTGCCGCTGCTGTGTGCGGGTCCTGCTGGCGGCTGGCAGCGCCAGTCGTCATCATTATGTCATGCAGCTGGCGGTTTGCTGCCCCCCAGGCGCGGCAAATCTCTGACAGCTGGATGGATCGCTCGCCCTTCTTCGTGTGTGTGTCCGGCCAGGTTTACATTGACATGAGGCGGTAAGCAAGGCAAGCGCCGAGCGTGCAGCGGAGTTAGTGCGCCCACTGCTCCATGAGTGCACTGCGCGCACGGGTAAGCCCGACACGGATGCAGGGCAAGGAAGGTGTACTGCATTACTGGTATGGTCTACCGGCATGCTGCAAAACGCTTGCTTGTAGCAAAGAAGCTCGCTCGTGCACCACAGACATCCCTGCCTGCAAAATTGCATGCTTGCTTTCAGCGAATAGCGGCACACAGTAGGGACTGCATGCCATGCATTGCTGTTCTTGATAGCATGAATTCGCCATTTACAATGCGCAACTGGGAGCCTGAGGAACAGCGGAAACCCGGGACCAGCTCCTATGCCTGTGCTACAACCCGGCGGAAAGGAGATTTTGATTGGCAATGCAGCAGTGTGAGCAGAAGTGCAGTCAACCCACCCACTTTGGGCATTCATGCGAATTGCACAGGCATGTCACAGTCACACAGGCATGGCACCGTCTGTGCCACAGCCATATGCATAACGATCAAGCATTTGTGCTGTGTGACTACTGCATGGCTACTTGCTCAATCAATTCACGGTGGCATATGCATGACGGTGTGTGCATAACAGTTTGGCGTGCAAATTAATCTGTGCATACAAGGAATGAGCTGGCAACTCAGCTGTTGGTTCGTTACGCCAGTGATCAACAGCAGAGTTGGACAGACATATGGTTTGATGTCGTAAACAATTAATGGCGCTAATGGCGCATAATTGTAAGTAGAGCGTTGGGTGAATAATGTGTGTCCAGCACCGGTAGGTGTTCCGGCAACGCCCCATGATGTTTGTCGCGAATCTTGATGGCGTGCACGCGATGCTTTGTCACCAACAAACAAGGAGGAGCAAGTGTGTGTCACACGGTGCTTATGTGGCTCCCCGCAGACAGACCCTTTCCCCCAGACGCTGCTGGTGCACAGTCCGTGCGAGCTCGTTGCTTGTACGGCTGGACGGATGTCAGCCAGGATCCGCCAACCATTGGTGACCAGCGCTTGCTGCCTGTGCGAGCTGTGGGCTGGCATTGTCCGCTTGGCCTTACATCGCCATGCGCCTGCCGCCGCCAATAATGATGCTGCATAGCAACAATACCAAGCAGCGGATAGGAGGCGTGTGGTCAGTTGAGTTGTACTGAGCAATCACAAGCACCGCTTCAACCTACCCCGCGTCAACAAAACCACGGTGCATGCTTTCATCAGGCCTATACGGTATGTCTGGTGTACGTCCTTTCAACACCTTGCATGGCAAGCATGGATTGGGCCCGGTCATGCCATTGGGTGCAAGCCGGTTGCACATTTGCATGCCTGCCCCACATCATAGCACAATACACCCACTGCTTGCCTAGCACACTCACGGGCCACCAATGCAGCCGGGGCGGGCGTAGCCGTTGGTGCACTTTCCAGCTGAGCACGTGGTGCCGTATGTGCAAGCCTTGCCTGCGGTATGGTGGGCGGCACAGTATGGGCAGGCGCGTGTGTTCAGTGTATGACACCAGGCCACGTATTTGCAACGATGGCGACCACAGGTGTGTCGGCTGCAGCAGCCAGCGCAGAGGCAGCATAGGCAGCAGCAACAGGAAGCAGCAAAGGATGGCAGCAGTGCAGCAGGCGCTCACCATCATCGCATGCAGCGCCGTCGTTGGCATTGTAGTGGTAGCACTTGGGTGAGCCATACTCCTCCTGGCATGAATCGGCTGCAAATTTGGTATGGCCCGCAGCAGCAGCAGCAACAGCACAAGGCAGCATAAATCAGTTGGGGTGCAGCACTGCTTTATTGCGTGATGCACGCAAACATGCATCCCAGGAGACAGGCGTAAGTCCGGCCATCTGCTGTGCTTGACGCATAACATTTTACTCTTGGGGGCTTGCGTGTGCACCATGAGCCTGCACCATCTTGCGCGCATGGCGATCTATCACTTGCCCTGCCTGGCCATCGCACCCACAATCCATCCGCACCAAGCGGGGCCTGCCCTTTTATGCAACAACTCACAAGTGCAGTCATTGCCGTCGTTGCAGTTGTAGAATTTGGTTCCGAGGCACACGCCGGCCTTGCAGCGGGATTCCAGCAGGCAGGCAGACTGGCCGTCACAGATAGTGAGGTCAGGCTTGGCCTCCACCACGCAGCCTTTGGCGTCACGTGCGGGGTTGGCGGGGTTGCAGCGTGCCGCCATGCAGGGGTTCCTGCGTGTGTGCAGGCAGCCATGCACCACGGCAAGTATATCTCAGTAGCTGTATGCTTGCAGGTGCCGTGGATCATCACCCGCAAACTGCTGTGCAAAGCCCGCCCTGCCAGTCTGTCTGTTTGCGTGTATCAGTGTATGTATGGGTCTAACCCACACAAGGCACCGTTTGTGGTTGCTCATCACTCATCATGCTTACCCGCTGGTCTGGTCAGAGAGGTAACTGCACACGGAGTGGTCGGGGGCGTTGCAGCCAACGGCGGGGTCGCATCCAGGCTCTGCAGCAGCAGCCGGCAAGACAGGCACTAACACCTCATGGCACGTTGGTGGGTAGGGGCAGCAGCACGCACCAAATGCATGTGTGATTTTGCCGTAGTTGGTTCAGCCCAGTAACAGGATAAACAAACCTGCGCCCAGCTGCGCCCCTGCTTTTCCTGTTGTACAGCCGCCTGCTCGCAACAGGTGAAACCGCGGGTGATGCGTGGCTGCATGCGTGCATGCATGCATGGGCAAACCACTCACGCCTGCATATGCGCCACGTTCCCACTCACTTGTGCAGTAGAACCCGTCATCCACACACGTCTTGGTGCCCGTGGCCACACACTGCAAGTCCTTGCACACTGCGGTCTTGCACTTGTCCGCCAGGGTGCAGGCCTTGCCGGTGTTCTCTGGGTACGCGCAGAAGGCCAAGGCCGTTGCTTGCGGGACCAGCAGCATCAGCGAACAGGCGAGCGCCGCCAGCAGGAGCGTCGGCTGGGGCTGAAGGGGTGCTGAGAGGCGGGCCATTCCTGGAGCCTGCTGGCCACACACGCACACAACACATGCACACATGCATGTGGTTCAAGGCAATGTGGGACTTGTTGTGTGCAGAGCTCTGGCATACGTGCTTTGATGCCTGCAGAGGCTGGCACCTTTAGGGGGGTGCGTGAGTGTACATGCCACCCCCCAGAGCCGGCTGCGTCCACTATTAGACACTGACGCTGTGTCGGCTGGCAAGCGCCCACAGCTGAAAGCACGGTGCATGGAGCTAACACACGCATGCATGTACGTATAACGCCAGCAGCAGTTGAGCGTCCTGACTCCCAGCATACGCGTGTGCACTAAGCACGCTGAGCAGCCAACTCAAGTGCTGCTTCGGGTATTTTGTTGCTTCGGATGACACGACAAGTCCTTGCTGTCTGGCTCATTCCCTTATTTGCCAGGAGCCCCAAGCAAGCGCAGGTATCTTGAGCAAGTATGTGCATGCGGTGCATTGCTGCAAGCTGACGCGTGGCCCACGCGTCGGCCTGCATCAGACTGCTGTTCAGCTAACACAGGACACAAGTAAAGTGGGAGGCTGTCAAGCCTGTAGGCTTGTCATTCCCACCTTCACTCACCTGTTGGCCAACAGTGACAGTTCGAGGATGAAGCGGGGTCGGATTTGCTGTCGGACGCTAGCAAAGCAAACGAGCTGTGAGGGGGCGCGAGGTCACGTAGACAATTTGGCGGTATTGTGAGGAATGCGGTCGGTGGCAAGCCTTTTGTATCGCCTGCAGTACCGGTTGGCGGCAGTTGATGCGCGCGCCCGCCCTGCTGAGCTTCCACGCCCAGCTCTGTCAGGAAGGTGCCTCATAAGTGACGAGGCACCAGACTGCAGGAAAGTAGTAGGAAACAGATAGACCTGCAGGATGCACGGCTTCTGGTGGTATGTGGCAAGGGACTATACACGCCACCTAAGGAAGGCCTAAGGCACTGAAACCTTTGAGCAACCAGGGCGAGCCTTGCATACACCGACGCTTCCGAAGCGCTGCCTGTCGATTGAGGATGGAGCTTGCCAGACACCTTTGTGTTCTTATGGTCTAGCTTGAACGACCAAATAAACATTATGGTGATCCTGGTTTATCGCAAGCTTTTTCCAAGGTTGCAACGTACAACGCGCATTGCTGCTGCTTCAGTGCGGCAAGGCGGCAGACGCACCAGCACAAAAAGTAGGAGGACAGACGTCGATGGTACAGGAACGCGATACCACAATTTTACCAGCAAGCATAGGACACGCGTGCAGTAGTGGTCGAACACAGTGCGTACATCGGCGGTTCGCCAATTGGCTGGCCGACGCCCAGAAGCGGTGATGGGGAAGCAGCAGGGGCTCCATTCTTTTCGTGCACAGTTTGGAGGTGCATCGAAGAGCGCTTGAAGCAACTTTATACAATCCCTGCTGGAATGGGCCCGAACAATCGAAGGTTCGGCAATCGTTCAGCGAGTCGGGTCCACGCAAGGCTGCGGCTGGCACGCAAGCACATACAGCACACAGGTCCCTGATGCTGCAAACCGTGTTCTCAATGTTGGTGCATGCCTGGTGGCATGGGCGCCATGTGAGTCCCACCCAGCACGCACGGCTTGATGAACCCACGCACAGCTCTGTTGGTTCCATGCGCACGCACGCACACACTCTATCTCTTGACGGGCTAAGACCTGAAGACCTTGCTTTGCCTGTCCGGCAGACCTATTTATCCCAAGCATGGCAGCACAAGGCTGAGTATATGACACTCAACACTTTTTAAGCAAGCAAGCTTGCTTCGAAGGGTACGATGATGACAGATAGGAACGACGGGACGTTGTCACAATTCACCCGAAGGGACTTTTATAAAACCTTTAGCAACACAGCAACACACATGTACGGGAGCAATGGTACCAACAGTGAGAACACTGTTTGGAGCATCATCAGAGACCTGGTGGGCTGTATGTGCTTGCTTGCCAGCCGCAGCCTTCCGCTTGCGTGGACAGTTTGCCGGACAGTCGTTGCACCGTGTTCGACAACTACTGCACACGCTTCCTATGCTTGTTGGTTTATCTATGAGATTGCGTTCGGGTACCTCCTACTTTCTGCGCTGGTGTGTCTGCCTTGTCTCAGCGCAGTCATGCACGTTGTATGTTGCAACCGAAAAGGCTTGTGTTCAAACAGGAAAACAGGAATGTATGTTTGTGATTGGGACTATACCAGCTGAATGCGGGATGCTGGCGCGTCCAGCAAGCTCCATACTCAACATGCATTTGCACGCAGCGTGTCGGTGCGTCAGTGTAAGCAAAGCTTGCCCTGGTCGCCCAAAGGTTTCCGTGCCTGAGGCCTTCCTTAGATGGCGGTGCATAATCACTTGTCACATACCAACGGAAGCCGTGAATCCTGCAGGTCTATCTGTTTCCCGGTGCCCCTTCACTTGTGAGGCACCTTCCTGACAGGGCTGGGCCTGGAAGCTCAGCAGGGCGGGCGCGCGCATCAACTGCTGCCAACTGGTACCGCGGGCGATATAAAAGTCTTGCGACGGCCCGCAGTCACTACTAACGTGTATACTTTCTTATCTTCGTGACCTCGCGCTCTCAGCTCGTTCGCCCGCAAATCCGACCCCTTCTCGCGAACTGTCTCTCTGTTGGCAAACGGTAGGTGAGTAAAGGTGGAAATGACAAGCCTATAGACTTGGCTTTCCTTGTGTCATGCGCCAGCTGCACACCAGTCTGATGCAGGCCAGTGCGATGTTGCTTGAGCTCGCAGCACATGCACGGCATGCCTACGTACACAGTTTGCTAAGGATACCTGCGCTTGCTTGGCACGGCTCCTGCCAGATAACGGAATGGAACCGAACAGCAAATACCATTCTTGTTATCAGAAGCAGCACTTGACTGTCAGGCACGCACGCTCAATGCACACCCGTATGTTGGCAGCCTGGACGCTGCTGGCATTGTGCGTACATGCGTGTGTCAGCTCCCTGCACCGTGCTTTCAGCCGTGAGCACTTGCTAGTCGACACAGCGTCAGTGTACTAATAGTGCACACGGCAGGCTGCGGGGTGTCATGTATACGCCCACGCCCCAACCCCCCTAACTCGCAAGCCTCTGCAGGCATCAACGCCACGTATGCCAGAGCTCTGCACACAATTGCCTTGAACCACATGCATGTTTGTGCGTTGTGTGTGCGTGCGCTTGTGTGGCCAGCAGGCTCCAGGAATGGCCCGCCTCTCAGCACCCCTTCAGCCGCAGCCGACGCTGCTGTTGGCGGCGCTCGCCTGTTCGCTGATGCTGCTGGTCCCGCCAGCGACGGCCTTGGCCTTCTGCGCGTACCCAGAGAACACCGGCAAGGCCTGCACCCTGGCGGACAAGTGCAAGACCGCGGTGTGCAAGGATTTGCAGTGTGTGGCCACAGGCACCAAGACGTGTGTGGATGATGGGTTCTACTGCACAAGTGAGTGGGAATTTTCCCACTGGCGCGCGTGCATGTGTGTGTGATGCATCCATGCATGCATGCATGCGTGGCCGCGGTTTCACCTGTTGCGAGCAGGCGGCTACACAAGAGGACAAACAGGGGTGCGGGTTTCTTTGTCCTGTGACTGGGCGGAACCAACTACGGCAAAACCACACGTGCATTTAGTGCATGCTGCTGCCCCCACCTACCAACGTGCCTTGATGTGTTGTTGCCTGTCTTGCCGGCTGCTGCTGCAGAGCCCGGATGCGACCCCGCCGTTGGCTGCAACGCCCCCGACCACTCCGTGTGCAGTTACCTCTCTGACCAGACCAGCGGGTAAGCATGATGAGCACTCACAAACTGTGCCTGTGTGGATTAGCCCCATACACGCGACCAGACAGACTGGCAGGGCAGGCATTGCACAGCAGTTTGCGGGTGATGATCCACGGTACCTGCAAGCATACAGATACTGAGATATGCTTGCCGTTGTTCATGGCTGCCTGCACACACGCAGGAACCCCTGCATGGCGGCACGCTGCAACCCCGCCAACCCCGCACGTGATGCGAAAGGCTGCGTGGTGGAGCCCAAGCCTGACCTCACTATCTGCGACGGCCAGTCTGCCTGCCTGCTGGAATCCCGCTGCAAGGCCGGCGTGTGCCTCGGAACCAAATTCTACAACTGCAACGACGGCAATGACTGCACTTGTGAGTTGTGGCTCAGAAGGGGAGTGAGGCCACGTGGTGCGAATAGATTGTAGGTACAGTGGCAGGGCGGGGCAAGTGATAAATGGCCATGCACGCAGGACAGGCGCATGGTGCACACGCAATCCCTGAATAAAACATTGCGTCAAGTGCAGCAGGATGGTTGGCTTCATACCTGCCCCATGTGGGGTGTATGCTTGCGTGCAGCACACAACAAACGGTGCCGCACGCCAACTGATCTATGCTGCCTTGTGCTGCTGCTGCTGCTGCTGCTGCTGCTGCTGCTGCGGGGCCCACCTACTTTGCAGCCGATTCATGCCAGGAGGAGTATGGCTCACCCAAGTGCTACCACTACAACGCCAACGACGGCGCCGCATGCGATGATGGTGAGCGCCTGCTGCACTGCTGCCATCCTTTGCTGCTGCCTGTTGCTGCTGCCTATGCTGCCTATGCGCTGGCTGCTGCAGCCGACATACCTGCGGTTGTGCCTTGCAAACCACCTAGAGCATACGTGGCCCGGTGTCATACACTGAACTCACACACCTGCCCATACTGTGCCGCCCACCATACCGCAGGCAAGGCTTGCACATACGGCACCACGTGCTCAGCCGGGAAATGCACCAACGGCTACGCCCGCCCCGGCTGCTTTGGTGGCCCGTAAGTGTGCTAGGCAAGCAGTGGGTGTACTGTGCTATGATGTGGGGCAGGCATGCAAATGTGCAACTGGCTTGCAACCAATGGCGTGACTGGGCTCAATCATGACATGCTTGCCATGTGAGGTATTGAATGGCTGCACACCAGACATATAGGCCAGGATCAAAGCGCGGTGGGTGGGGGGGGGGGGCGTGAAGCGCTGCTTGCAATTGTTCTGCACAACTCAACTGACCACATGCCTCCTACCCGCTGCTTGGTGTTGTTGCTATGCAGCATCATAATTGGCAGCGGCAGGCGCTTGGCAATGTAAAACCAAGCGGGACATTCCAGCGAACAGGACATGCAGCAAAAGCTGGTCGCCAATGGTCGGCGGGTTGTGGCCGACATCCATCCAGCCGCACAGGCAATGCGCTCGCACTGGCTGTGCACTGGCAGCGTCTGGGGGAGAAGGATCTGTCTGTGGGCAGTGCTGTCTTGCATCTCCCCACATGTGCACAAGCGTGACACACTCTGGCTGCCCCCCTTCTGTGTTCACAAAGCCTCGCGTGCTTGCTGTCAAGGTTCGTGACAAACATCGTGGGCTGTTGCCGAAATACCTCCCAGTGTGGACACATTATTCTCCCCATGCTCTGCTTACATTTATGCGCCATTAGCGCCATTGATTATTCGCATCATACCATATATCTGTTGATTACTGGCGTTACGAACCAAGAGCCAAGTTGCCAGCTCGTTCCAAACACTGCTGTTGATTACTGGCGTTACAAACCATCTTGCGTGCCAGAGGGTTACACACATCGCCATGCATACACCACCGTGAACTGATTGATCAAGCAGCATGCAGCAGTCCCACAGCGCCAATGCTGGATCGTTGCATATGGCTGAGGCACAGTGCGTGGTGTCAGGCCTGTGTGACTCTGCCATGCCTGTGCAATTCGCATGCATGCCGAAAGTAGGTAGGACGTGCGCACTTCCGCTCAGGCTGCTGCATGGGCCATTGTGTCCCTTGCCAACGGGTTGTAGCGAAATGCTTGCAAGCTGGTCCCGGTGTTCACTGACTATGCCTCGGGCTCCCATTTGCGCGTTGCAATTGGTGAATTCATGATATCAGATACCGAGATACGGCAATGCAGGGCGTACGGTCTCCAGCGGCACTACTGCGTGCCTCCACTCGCTGTAAAGCAAGCCTGCATATTTGCTGGCAGGCATGTCGCGGTGCAGGAACGAGCTACAAGCGTTTGCAGCATGCCGGTAGACCAGACCGGTGCTCCTTCTTCGCCCCGTATCCGTGTAGGGCTCACCAATGTGCCACCCATGCGCCCAGTGCACTCATGCAGCAATGGGCTCATCCACATGCAGGCAAATGCAAATGTGGCGCGCTGCGCTTGTCCACGCCATCATGGCATCGCCTGTAGGCTACGCTTTGAGACCTTCCAGTGGGCTGACGTTGATTCAGACATCGCCAGCCAGGGCATCCGCTGGACCGTGCGCTGAGCGCCAGTAGCGTCACAGCAGTGCAAAAAGGATTCAAAGGATGTCACCACTCTGAACCCGCATGCGCATGCATGGCATCAACCAGCACAGCAGTCTGCACCAGGGCTCAGCTTTTGCCTTACTGCCTTACGTCAGTGTAACACCGGCGAGGCACACACGAATAGTGAGAGCGATCCATCCAGCCGTCAGAGGCGTGTGCAGCGCCTGGGGGTGGGGAACCGCGAGCTGCTGATTATAATGGCCACGAGCCAGCCGCCAGCCGGGACCCTTCCGGGCGATGAGCCTTTCGCTTTGCAATGCGTGCCTGTGCTTTGACATCCTGGCAGCTCATGGAAGCGTGTGTAACACATCTTCAAGTTTCCTCTCTTGTGTGTGTTTCCTCTTTTGCTGTATTATGCTGTTGTGCGGCAGCCTGCACATGCACCCACCCAGCTGGCGCCTGCCTGCCTGGATTGATGAGCATGTTGCGCCGCCGGTTCTTCTGGGTACAGAGCATGTTTGCAAGCATGCCATGCCTTGGCTGCACATCTGACAGCATCCACAGCCGGCAGTTGCTGCGGTCTCGCTGCCTGACAGCACTGACCCTGCGTGTGTTGGTTCAACTGCTGCATGCGTGCACAAGGCGGGATAGCGTGCGTGGTGAGCTAGCTGGACTGGGACGCCTACACCACAGAGCAAGCTGGGCATGTATACAGTGCTGCGGGCTCAAGCCACAGCAAAAGAGTGCAACGAGCACGGGCCGTTTCAAGCATGCATGCACAACAAACACAGCGGGGCAGGTCAGTTATGTTGTGAGCCGGTTTCCCAGGATGCAGCCATATCTCTGAGTGCTTGGATTCATACGTTTAGCTTGCAGGGTGTGCCCAGTGTCTTGGGTGTCGGCGCGTCGCCGACCAATCCACGCACGTCAATGCCTCCAACCAACAACGTGGACACGGGACACACAGCAGGCTGCACGAGGGCGAAACCCTTTACACGTTGTAGAGCTCCTGTCTTTTACGCACTTGTACTGCAGTGGAATACAACCGCCACATAGCACATTTTTGCCTCTGCAGCAGGCACAGCTTCGCGGCAGGTGAACTGTCGGAAGGCCCATCCAGTACCCCTTGCTCCCGTACATACAGTCGCGCCTGGAAAATATAAGCGCTCCTCGGTGCTTTTTCGACATATCCAAGCCGAACAATCGCCCTTCTGCTTCGTTACCTGCTCTTCAGCCCGCGAGTGGTCACGCTCTAGCTACACCAGTTGGAGTCTGTTCTCAGCGGTAAAGGCGACTGCTCAAAGTTGAGGGAACACCCTAGCCGATCTGCCTCTCACCGCCAGTTTGCAGACACACAGCACACACGCTTTTGATTCTCAAGAGGAACCCGTAAGAGCTTGCGCAACCAACGATGCCTGCATCAGCAAGCGCAATGGCGGGCCGCACCCTCTCGCCCGCCTTGGCAGCAGTGGTGGCAGCCCTTGCCCTGCTGCTGGTGGCAGCTCCCGCAGCTAACGCAGCAACGCTTGAGAGCCTCGAGGCCAGGGTGAACACCCTTGAGAGCTATCTGCAGCTTCTGTCAACCTACAAGGGCGACGGCAGCGCCTCGACAAACGCCATCCTCGGCTATACAGTGGTGAGCTGAGCAGGCGCTGAACCAAGAGACTGTGCTGCTTCATTCCTTAGTCGTGAGCTTGTGTTTGGTGCGGCAGCGGCTCCTGGCCATGTGCGCATTCCGAGTGGGCACCCCTCCGCGAACCATCCACCGCTGTTTTGTTAAGGTTGCTTGCTGGCGCGTGGTTTGTGTGTGTGATGCAGAACACCAGAGGACGCCCTGTGCAGGATCTCTCTGGCAACATGTATTTCCCAGACACAGGTAGGCATGCCTCCTATGTGCATGTGCAGCGTTGGCCAACCCGGGCCTCATCAATCCTTTGCACCTAGCGTTCATCACTGCAAATCAAGCTCGCATGCAGCTCCTGCCCCACCAACAACACACCGGGCGCCAAAGTACTTAACCGCATACACCACACTGCTCGCATGCACGTACTGGATGCACAGGCAACCACCGCATCATCAAGCTCGACGCCACCGGCGCCGCCTCCGTCTTTGCTGGCCCTGCGGGAGCGGGCGGCTCAGGAAACTTCGGCTTCCTGGACGGCCCTGCGGCCACCGCCCGCTTTGCCTTCCCCACGGGCCTCTCCATTGACACAGCCAACAACCTCATGTACGTGGCCGACACAAACAACCACAGGATTCGCCGCATCAACATGGGCTCAATGGTGGTTTCGACCGTGGCAGGTGCGGCAGACCTGCATGCTGCAGCCAACCACGAGTTTGTGCATGGGTGAACGGTGCAGTATGTGCAGGCCATGCTGGTTCTGTTGAGGTTCTTGGCTGTGGGCTGAGCACACGAGGTAGTTGCATGCATGCTGAATGCGCCACTGCATGCTGCAATTCTTCGTGCATCTGCTCCCTGCTGGTGACGGCACGACCACAAGCAACACACGGAACCGCTTATCATCTGCACTGTACCTTACCATGCGAGTGCTGTGATGGGATGCAGCTATGCAAACCAAGATGTTGCAGCGTGGGTTGTTGACCGATTGCTGCATGTGGCCGCTTGTGCACTTAGGCGATGGCACTGCTGGTTCGACTGGAGACAACGGCCCTGCAGTGTCTGCACGCGTGAATGGCCCTCAAGGCCTCGCCATCGACCCCTCCAACGCCTACCTTTACATTGCCGACTCTGGCAGCAACAGGTGCGTGTGTGTTTGCGTATGTTGCCGGGGGGGAGGAGGGGTTGCACAACGCGACCTCGCATACCAGGACGCATGCTAGTGTCGGCGGCATGCATCACCTGTTCAAGTTGTTTAACATACACTAGGCCGCCGGTTAAGGTGGGAACGCTCTGTGGGCTGCATCTCTGGGCCGGGCTGCTAGTACCGCTGCCAAGTACTGCACATAGCATATGCGTGCGCATGCGCGCCTAAGCTTGAATCATGTGCAGCACGCCTGTTGCACATCAGTTGCAGTTGCAACAACGACCAAAATTGGTGACTGTGATGTGGCTGTGCCGCAGGGTGAGGAGGATCGCGCTGACCACGATGACCATGCAGGCGGTGGCCGGCACGGGCACCGCCGGGTGGAGCGGCGACGGCGGCAGCGCATTCACGGCGCAGCTGTCCAGCCCCACTGGCGTGGAGGTCACCGCAGCACCCCCCGGTGACGGCACCGACCTCGTGCTGTGGGTCGCGGACGCTTCCAACCACTGCATCCGTAAGGTACGTCAGAGCGCCCTGCTTGCTCAATAGCCTCGCTCGTTTCACACACTCCGATCAATCGAATACACCGGATTGAGTTGCGCACTGGTGGGTGTAACCCTTTTACTCTTGATGCAAACCACGTGAAGCTCTGTTGACTGTTGACCGTTGAGGATGAGCAGCAGATGATGAGCAGCATCCTTGCTATAACTGCATGGAAAGCACCTCGCCACGTCCTTGCCATGCTGGGCGGGGCGCAGTGGGCACGCCGTGACGCCATGCTTTGTGCACTTTCCGACAGTCCCTGCCTTGCCCTGCCTGACCTCCTCACCACCATGCAGATCCGCATCACGCCCGCGGGCGGCACCGTCGGCATCATTACAACCGTGGCCGGCACGGGTGGCAGCAGCGGCCCGCTGTCTGGTGACGGAGGCCTGGCGCTTGCGGCCAAGCTGTCCTCCCCCCGCAGCGTGTACGTGGATGCCGCCAACCGTGTCATGTGGATCGCCGATACCGGCCACTACGCCGTGCGTCGCGTCAACCTTGGAACAAACATCATCACGACGGCTGTTGGCAGCGGCGCGACCTGGGAGACAAACGGGGAGGACGTCCCGGCCCGCCTGGCAACCATCAACCCGCTTGCCGTGTACGTGGTGCCTTCCCCCGCCACCCGCACCTACATCATGTACATCACGCACGCCGCGGTGACGCCAGGGATCGGCTTGAAGCGCGTTGTGCTGCCTTGGGCAGGCGCTGTTGACACGGTGCTCCCCGACAAGCTGGATTAGGAGCGCATGTGAAAGCCACCGGTCAACGGCTGGCAGCTCGTCCGAATCGTGGACCCTAGTGTGCACGGACTGTAGTGTTGTTGAGGTCAGGCCTGCACCGGCGGGCCTGCAAACATTCCTGACGTAGATTGCCACACTTGTCACAAGGTTGCTTGAGTGCTCCGTTGTCCTTCATGCGCTCTGCAAGCCATTCGTGCAGATGCAGGATTACCGCCATTTATTCATATTCCGATTTTTCCTTGCAATGATGATATACGATATACGAACTATATACGAACTATATACGAACTACACTTCAGCATGCCGACAAGTACTACATACCGTACCAACCCCACCCATTGGTGGTGCATGGACCAACCAGTAGCCAAACTGCAACACGATACACTATATCCATACCCAGCGTGAGTGTCAGAAGGTTTACTTCCCGTTGGGCCATGCGATGTGCTTCCCGTGGGGCCAGCATGAGTGTATACCTGTTGGACGTGGCATGACCGATTTCTGCACACAGACGTGACTGTGTTTGTCATGCATACATGTGCGCGGGACGCCCGACCAAATTTCCTCTCCTGCTATCATGCCTGTGCTTCTCTTGCCCTGCTGCACCTGGCTTTCGTTTGGCACACATAACCGTGTGTGCGGTGTTTGCGCTGTAAGCCTAGTGCGGCTCGTGCTTGTGCATTGACACCGGCGGTCCTGCGATGCCTGGAGGCGCTGCCTAGCTGGCAACGGTGCAGCAGAGAAGCCATGAATAGCAGGTGAGGCCAGGAGCAGGTGTGGCCGGCAACCTAATAAACAGTTGGGTGCACCGCTTGTGAGTATCCCATAGCCGCACGCACCCAAGGTGAAGTGCAAAGCCAGCAGTGAGCAAGTGAAGTGTTCAGCACGTACACTCGTACACACGTGGTACTCAAGCCTGCCTGCACATGAGGGCCGCACATGGGCAGTGTGCAACACACGCACGCACAGGCTGCATTGTGATGCCGAAGACACCTGGCTACAAAGCTTTCCGTCACAGCTAGCATGGTGAGGTACTTGCACCAGGTATGGCAGGCTAGGCAGGGCACATCCATAGCGCACCACCGTCATTTTTGTTCTGGACGGGAGCGGTTACAGACGAGGACATCGCTTCCAAAGCAGGCGGTGACAGGACAGGACAAGCCTGACCCCCTGAGGCCCGGAGACCCGGCCGAGACAGGGACAGGGACAAGGACCAAATAAAGGCAGGCAGAGCGAGCAAGGCCAATGCAAATACACAAGAGGCACAAACAACCAAAACAGCGTTCACGCCACGAAACGTCACCGCCCACACTGACCCCACCGACAAGGGAGACCCCACATACCCACACGCAGCACACCCCGGCGGCACTCTGATCCCGCCGCGTCCAGGCGGCCACCCCAGAACGGCTGAGTCGAATGCACAACAGTGCACCGCCGTCAACCCTGAGGGACCTGACACCTGGAACACCACCTAGGCCAGCCTAGGATGGCGCCGCTACTGGATGCGACACCGAGAGCAACACTTGCAAAGAGCACACGCTGCCCGGCTGAGAGGCTGGCCATACCCTGCACAGACCGCTGCTACTCCAAATGGACGAGAAGGCCGCTTGGGAAGACAGCACCCCGTGTGAACGGACAACAGGGCCCTGGGAATGCTGCAGGCCAGGTGCTCATGCAGCTTTAAATGCTGCTTCGTTTCGCCCTGCAGCATGGTGACGGCTGTATGCAGCACCGCCTGTCAAGGGAGTGTGTGCGCGCACATGGAACCAGCAGGGCTGCACACGTTGGACCACCCGAGCAGTGTGTGGCTTCATCAGGGCTGTACTGGATTGGTTGGGCCAGTCCAACTCACACGGCGCTCCATGCCGACAGGCCTGCAGCTTGCTCCCACCCACTGCACTGCAGCTCACCGCACGAATCGCCCTGCCTGTTGCACCACACAGTGCGGTGCAGCAGCATGCAGTGCAGCACTGTGTAGGTGGCATGGCTGACAAGAGCAAGGAACCACATAGGGCTCCACCAGCATTTTGTGTTAAAGTAACTTACTTCCCGTTGGGCCATGCAGCACGGAGTGTGCATACATGCACGTATTGCATGACCGGGGTGCGTGAGGGCGGCAGCCCCGCTCACATTGCAGTAGCATGCACCGGCATGCATGCAAGCCTGGCATGAGATGCATGGCCCGGCACCGGCATCCATTCACTGCCCGTCCATGCAGGGAGCTGCCCTGTGCACTGGACAGAGACGTTACACGTGTCGTGGCGTCCTCTCATCAACACACGTGCGTAGGAGGGAAAACAGCCTCACACTTCACAGACACATTCAGCCTAGCGGTTACGATTGCATATGTATCAGATGTTGCACATGTAACATGATTCCTGTTGTATCGGACATATGGCTGGAGAGGCGTGCCACCCGCATCCAACAGGGCACCCGCGTGTTGCGCTACATGCACGATCAACTGCGCTGCTGTGCACGTGCTGTGCAGCGCAAGACCTAACTCGTACTGCAGGTGCACCGCATTCAGCCACGGGGTGTACCGTATTGTATACGGATGCATCACGTCGTGAACTGCATTCGTAGCAGTCTGGTCGCCAGCGAATCCGGCCAACGCCCCAACACAGTAGGGATGCACACGAGGAGCCGGCGAGGGTGCTGACAGACGTGCGTGAGAGGGTCAACGGCAAGGGCTCTGATGTGCCCAACATGGTTTGGAGACAACACAACCCAGATTGCTACACACGAGTACACGACGCCACTGGTTGCTAGGACCAGCATTCCCCGACCAGGTTTTCACATGCAATACGAATGACATTGATTCAGCATGTGAAAAAGCACAATCAGGCTCATCCTGCTGCCCGCGACTGATGCGGTTGACGGTTGCAGTGCGCGAAAAACCCACTTGAGCTGGGTGCTTGAGCAAAGGCAAGCGGACCACCCTGCATACGCATGGCTCTGATCGCACCCACAGGGCGCAAACGCGCACAAACGTCAGACGAATGCCCGTAACGACAGGCACGGTTGGCGCACAAGTGAAAAGAGCGATCCGTAAGGGTTCAAGGGCCTGTTGCATATGATCCAGATTCAGTGCTTCGCTCTGTTGAGACGTGGTGAGTGCTGGTATCACTACAATCGCTGTCAAATCAAAAACTCCGTAACACCGGTGGAAGCAACCCCGCAGAGGCGGACAAAGCTCGTTGGGCATGCAGCTTCTGTCGCTGGCCAATGCTAGGTATGAGCGTACCCGCTCACACGTCCACCCGCACAGCAATTCGGGAGGCACTAGCGGTGCGTGTCACCTGCGCCCGAGGTCGCAAGCACAGCAGCGGCCCAGGATGCCACCATGAGCCTAAGCCATGTCCCTGTCCCATCACCGTCATGGAGGCCACAGCATCCGGGTGTGTGTCGCCCATCCTGCATGCGGCCGGTCCTGTACAGGCGGATGTAGCGGGTAGCTCACTCCCTCACTCATCCGCGTACATGATGTCGTCCCAGATGCTGTACCGCCCGAGCGCGGAGAACTCCGCCACGTGACACATGGGCAGCGCGCGCTGCAGCTCCTCCCGCCAGCGCGCCGCGGAGCCGCCGCGGCCCTGCGCCAGCAGGCTGAGGTGGCGCAGCGCGCCCAGGTTTCGGAGCACGGACAGCACGTGTGGCATCTGGGTCTCGGTGAAGCCGCTGCCGACGCCCCAGTCCAGGTGCCTGTCGCATACACGTGACGGCATCCATGCGTGCACTGTATGAATGATTTTGGATGAGCGTTTGCCCAATGCGGAGCGTGCTTGCAAGAAACGTGGTTTCACGTCATGGAACTCTGCATGGAGCACGATCTACCGGTACACACTGACACACAACGCATCAAGCAGGTGCATGAACTTGGCGCATGCTGAATGGCCACATCGCCAGTTAGGCTGCCTTCCCTCCTATGCAGTGATGATTTTGCATCCACGCTTGGCATCCCTTGAGCACAACATTGCTGGGCAGTTCAGGCCGTCACCGTTGCCGGTGATGGCGCCTCTGCCTGAACTACCTTGCCCGATACTCATGCAGTACTGGTTTCTCTCATCCTTTTGCTGAGGGCAGTCGGTCCCCGGCCTTTGGCTGACACTTACCAGTCGGAGCGCAAACAATAACACCATAACACCACCACCAAAGGACAGCAGCACCAACAACAGCATCAACAAACACGCGCTTGGTGGATACTGTATTAGCGTATTGCTTGCACGCACCTGAGCGCGACGCACGCTCGCAGGCCCTCCATGCCTCCCTCGCTGACCATCGAGCGGTCGTCCATCTGAACTACCAAACGCTCCAGGCGCGCCAGGCCCTGCACGCCACGCAAAGCCACAACAAGGACAGGCCGAGCTGTGATGATGACAGCGGGAACGCAAAGGACCGATCGCCACCGCCAAGCACTTACGGCAGCGGGGCCTCGCCTGAGCGCTTAGCCCGAGTACCCGCGTTCTGCTGCGGCGGCGGCTGTGGGTGCTGCATGTGCGTTGCGTGTGGTGATGCCACCGCGGCGGCCACAACATGAATGTGCCCGACTGTGGAGTGTGACGGGCGGGCAGCCGTGCCTTGGGAAAGTACTAAGTGGCCAGGTTTCCAGGCTTGCAGTACACGCTTTTGGAGGCCAGGAAAGACGCTTGAGAGCGCAGTGGCTGTCCTAACAGCGTTCCATTCAGGGGCGACATGCAGCTTCTTGGCGATCCCTGAAGCCCGCTTGGGCTGGGTTGCGCGACAGACAAGGCTTGGTGGTTTTGGGGGGGGGGCGCCGTGTTTGCATGCCCGCTGTGCGCCTCGGCCTACCTGTAGCGCGGCGAGGCCGCTGTCCGTGATGCCCCTCACTTCGTTAAGCTCCAGCGTCTTCAGCCCTGCATGACAGCATGCAAAGGTTCACACACACACACGCACACAAACCACCCATTAACAACCATCACTAACCATTAATGTTTACCCGTTAGTCATTACTTGTGCTCCAACCGCCACACCAGAAAGGAGCAACCAGGCTGGTAGCAGCTCCACATGAAACAGAGGCTCACAAACAAGCACACATGAAGCCGGCATTCCATGCATTCAGCGCTGAATTGGCGTGAAGTCAAGGTTGCAACAATGGAGGAGGAATGCACCTGAAGGCATGGCCTCTCCATGGGCAAGCAGAGAGGCGCAGCGCGCTGGGTGGGTGGCCCAGGCATGCGCAAAATAGGGTTGAAATGTCCTCAGGTGTGCTGCACAGTGCACACCACGCTGGGTTTCGCACCGACCTGTCGCGCTGGTGAGAACCTTCGTGAGCAGCGTGTCGCTCGCAGAGCAGTCGTTCAGCTCCAAATGCTTCAGCCCGGTCGGCAGCGGGGGCGGCGGGGGCGCTGCCGGCGCTTGCGGCGCCGCGCCGCCCTCACCAGCCCCTCCCGCCGACGACGCTGACGCGCCCACCCCGTTCCCATTCCCATTCCCTGTGCTGGCCGCACCACCGCTGCTTTCCCCATTGCCGTTTATGGCAGCCCCGGACGACGACGCGGGTGCCATTGTGCTAGCGGTTGCTGCTGCCGCCGCTGCTGCGAGCGCCGATGTACGTCCGGCTGGCGCGGAGGCGGAGGAGGTCAAGGGAGGGGCCTGCAGCGGGATGCCGTTGAAGCTGAGGCGTTGCTTGGAGGAGGCGGTGGCTTCGTCTACGATGGTGGCGCCTTCCAGCACGAGCGTTTCGAGCGTGCGTGGCAGGCGCTGCATGTTGACCGGCAGCGTGATGCGCTCCATGCTGTCCTCCCTGCAGCAAATGTCGCAATGATGCATTCACACTTTTCAGTCTTGCATGCATGCGGTTGTGAGATTCGCCCTGCAGGCAAGCTCGTTACATGCATGCCGAGTCTGACTGCAGCAATAGGGGTATGAGGGCATGATGCCCCCGCTGGCCCGTGAAAGCACATGCATCCTGGGCAGGCTTGCGTGTTGTGTGGCTGGCGGTGGAGTCCTGGATTGCCATGCTCTCTGTGTGTATAGCTGCCACACCGCAACCGTGAGCATGAACCCATCAGCCCGAGTCATGGCACCACCGTCGTGACTCATGCCAACACCTGCCTACCCCGCTACGTGTGCATGGTTGCAACAGCACCGGCAGCCCCCCGGTGCCAGAATGTCATCCACGCACCGTGCGTAATCCAGGGGCGCAAACAGCGCCAGGTATTTGAGCGCCTTGAGCTCGTCCAGCAGCAGCAGCGCGTCCGGGCTGGTCTCGGGCTTGGCCATGCATGAGAGGCTGAGCTGCTCCAGGGAGGGCCACCACAAGCTCATGCTCGACACCATCTTCTTGGACACGGGCAGCAGCAGCGACTGCGTCACTGCAAAATCCAGCACCTGCACGCGCAGCACGCATATGCAAGCATTCATTTCATCCAGTGCTGACAGCAGGCAAGTGCGGCAAGTGCTGCGGTGTTTGCGGTTGGAAGCTCTTACGGCTGCCTTCGGCGAACAACTTGTGGCGTTGTGCGCCGAGTGTGAGCGTGCAAGCAACCCATGCACTGAGTGTAGACATGCTAATGCGCAGCATGCACAACCGGACATCAACCAGGACTTGCATGGCATAATGCCACATGCAACACGGAAATGCCGAAAGCGCGGCTTGCGTCACAGTTGAATGCATGGCCGCATGTGCCACACCGCACACATGCAATGCAAGCCAGCCATACGCCGCATGCCATACAGCGCATGTACACATCAGCACATACGCCATGCACCAGCAGCATGCCGCCGTTCCATTGCCCTTGTGTGCTAGGCAGTTAGCACTGACAGCCACATAGCAGGACCTTGCGTGTAAAACTGGCCAGGCAATCGTTGGTTGCCACACGGCACAAGCAGCACGCAACCTACCTTGAGGTTGCTCAGGCCAGAGAGTGTGTCCAGGAAGCAGCTGAAGGGCTTGGCGTGCGGCTGCAACGACACGCCCATTTTCAGCTGCGTAAGCTGCGTCAGGGTGCCGAGTGCGGCGAGGAATGTTGCATCGTCCGCCACAAAGGTGCACAGCCTCAGGCTCCGTAGGCTCTGGGCAAAGCATAGCGTGAGCACTGAGAAGAACGAGTTGGCTGCATGTTCTAGCGCTGTGTCGCTGGAGACAATCGACAATCGGGGCACTGCTGTGCCGATTGCACGAACCGAAGACACCTGATGTGCCTCACGTAGCCCGAGAGACAGGTCTTGCAGTTTTGTCAGGGCGGACTGCAGGACCTCCCAGCTGTGTTTTGTTACCAACAGGCCCACAGGCACGAGCGCCAAGGTCTGCAGATGCAGGCAGTGTTTGCAGCAAGTAGCAGCAGAGGTCCGTTGCGAGATGCAAGCCCTGTCCGCTTCAGCAAGGTCAGCTGGTTATGCAGGAAGCCAAGTAGCACGCAATCGACTCTGGAGGCGTCCACACCTGTAGGTTGATTAGCGAGGACAGCACCTCGACACCGCCATCGCTCAATTCCTCAGACGTCTTGAGGTCTAAACTGGTCAACGTTGTGAGCTCGCCGATGTGCTGGATGTGGTGATCCTCGAGGCCACCATCGTCCTCTGATGGTCTCACACAGAGTGTCTGCAGCTCTTTCAAAGTCGTTAGTACCCTCAAATCCAACGACCCACTTGTGCTGCTAACTGCTCCGCCCCTTATTGACAGTGAGCTAAGCTTATTGAGTTCAGCAGCTGCAGCAAAGACTGACGTGTCCAGCTGTTTGTCTTTTGAGAGGGTTATGTTCAGCTCTCGCAAGTGCTGCCAAGAATAGAGCAGAGAAATGCAGGAAGGGACCACACGCCCAGGAACAACCAGAGGAACGGACAGGTTGATTGTTGTGGAGCTAGGGCACCAGTGCCGTAGGTTGCCTACAATGCCCATGAAGACATCCTCATCAGGAACCAGCTCCAGCTGCAGTGTGTTGTCGGTGGAAGGCGCCATTGGCACACTCCTTGGCAGCAAGCGTATGATGGCTCAAGTGCTTGCAGTCAGGCACAGGGAAGCGACAACATGTGTAGTATTTACAGCAGAAGTGCACTTGGCATGTGACAACCCTACTGGCAGGGACGGGTGTAAATCAATGTAGTTGCCGAGTTGGCAAGTTTGGTTTTCGAGGTACGCATCGCGTGGACATTTGAAAAAGGTGCAAGCGCATTCAGCATCCTCCCTCCCGATGAAGTTCTTGTTGCATAAATGTAGCACAGTATGGATAGTGCACAAGGGGAAAGCGTGGTCAAGTCCGAGAGCAAAGCGGGCCTTCAGAGCAATGATGATGGCTCAACCATCAGCAGCTACCGTTGCTGGCGGGGCTGCAGGCCAGGCATGAGAGGAGGCAGCACATCAGGCCTCTCACCGCCGCCACGGCCAGTACCGCTGCCATCGCAGATGAGCAGAACGTCCATGCCGGACTTTGTGGATTCGAGGCGGGCAACGATGCCCGGGCCGAAGAAGCTCTGGATCTTGGGCTGGAACAGTGCCCACTTCTCGACCTCAAGCTTGCTCTCAAACTCGAGGATCAGCGTGTACTTGCCCTCGATCACTTCCTCTCGCAAGCCTGCACGGCAGTCATGCACAATCCATGTTCGTAGAGCCGTTTAACAATGCTGAAGCAAAACAAGATGTAGCAGCCTCAACAAGAGGAAACAATAACAACGACAACGACGCCAAATTCTTTCACCAGTTGCAAGGGTATGAGCAAGCCCAGCAGCTGCTTACCTGTCAGCTTCGGAGCCAGCTTGCGAGGAATGCCCCCCTGCCTGCCAAACTTGAAAATTTTGTCAAGCGCCTCCTCCAGGTGCTGCTCATCTCCATAGCGGTAGCGTGTGGTATCCTCACGAATTTGCTTATGGATGTCTGTGGCTTGGGAATCACGCAGGTCAAGCGCTGCTTGCGTGGATTTGCACGTCACAGGGTCCAACTGCAAAGCATCACCATGTTCCGGAAACAGATGTTTCAGCAAGTCGTGTATTTTGCAGTACAGCCAACATCTTTGCCTGCACTCCTTCAGGATAACAGCCCAAACATACGGCATGCAGCAGTAGATAATAAATTTGTGCCAGCACGGCTACGTACCTGAGCATAGCTCAGAGCAAAGCCCAGAACAGAAATAGGGAACCCATAGATAAGCATGATGGATGAAACATCGGCGCCTGGCAGCAGCTGGAAGAAAGCGCCGAAGCCATACGTCAGCAGACCAACACCAAGAGGCGTCAGGATGGCGCCAAATGACAGCTTAGCAAAGCTAAAGCCTGAAGTATCGACGTATTGCACGGGTGGACGTGTGCTTGGGGGTGCAACAGGGGCGGGGGGAGCCGCTGCAGGTGCTGGAGGAGTGGTTGGCTCGGCTGATGCCCTCACAACCACAGAAGGCGCATACCTGCACGCAGAGTTTTGCCGCACAGTGGCAGACAACCCACCATCACTTCCGCCACTCAGATGTATAGGGGAGATAGATGTTAAGAGCAAACACAGTTGTTACTTTGCACAGTGCAACGGATTTGTGCCTGGCCAACCGATTGCCTGTGAAATGATGTGCCCTCTGAACCAAGGCGCTGGCCCATACCTGGAGGCGATGCGAGGCAGCACGGCTTTAGAATGCTGCAAGCGGCTCTTCTGCGGCAGCTGAACGCCGTGGGCTTTCAGCATCGACATCTTGTGTTTTCTAGGGTGAGTGGTCCAGACGAGGAGGAAGGATAGCTCTGTGTGCGGCCTGACGTTATTGCAAGGGACGAAATACGAGGTACAATACTTACAATGTTAGACGCAATGTCGCCTTATACACTGCACTGCGCCTCAGCGGTGAAACCAGTTGACCCCATGATGATCATCACAACCCAGAATTTGGTGTTCACCAACTGAAGTTAACACGAGTGTGCAAATGCAGATTAACAAGGCAGTCAATGGTGTCCTGGCCTCTTGCTTGTGGATACGCATACGGGGAGGTACAGCGTTTGAGCTTGACATGCAGTGACAGTAGCTCATCCGGTGCACTTCAGCACAGCCCGAACTGCAGCTTCTCGTAGCACTCTGAGTGACTAGTTGTCAGCATGAAACTTTCCAGCAGTTTCCAGAGAGAGTCGGCGGCGCCCGCACCTTTAGTTGCTCGTGTGCGACAACCACCCGCCCTGTACCCAGGGCCTCGGGCTTCCACACAGCGGTGCTTTTCAGGTAAGTGATGCAATTGCTCTGTTGCACTGTGGGATGAACGGATGCGACTTTGCAGCAAAGGTCGTGCATGAATTGTGGCATCAAGTGGTGTGCCTTGTCACCCTGCCTTGGTGCTCTCAATCTTTGGCCACCCAAACAGGCTCTGGGCCTGTGGCTGCAACTGGATGCCACTCTGGCGTCCGCGTGCTTCGCCATCAGACCTGGCAGCGAGGCTCTCGATGGACAGGCGTGTCAGCTGCCGCCCCGGCAGCTACAACGAAAGCGGAAATCAGGCCAGACCTGGTGCTTGAACACCCAGAAAATGGAGCAGTGATACACGTATTTGGCGTGGAGCACCTGCACTCACAGGCCTATATAGGTAACTGCCAAACCCCCGTCTCCCGCTGCGTGCATGCCGTTCCCGCCAACGCAGCTATCCGCACGAGGCACAACTGGTTTGCACTTGTATGACCGGCAGTGGCTGCTCTTTCCTGTCTGTTAGCCTGTTTCCGACCTCATGTACCTGTTTGTGGGCTAGCCCAGTTTTCACGGTCTCCATGATGGTGCATTGCAACGTTGACCCTGGTGCAGGCGAATACATTCTGAAGCAGCGACCGCAAGCAGTTGTGGTGGAAACAGCAGTGGGGACCGAGCATGGTGCGCTGCCTGGGAACACGGTGTCTTGCAGCGACCAGCTCGTCAACCCCCAAGCCGCGTTTTACATGCGCATGTTCTGCCAGGTAGGGGCGTAAGCATTCGAGACACCCTCACGCTGTCAACACCCAATCACAAGAGCAAATGCATCAGTCTGCGCTCATGTTCACAGGACCTGTGACCGTCAGCTTTGCGTGCAAAGTGCAATCCCCGTGCAAGTCACGCCAGAACACATAGGTCAAGCTTGCAGCCTGGGCCCGGTCTTGCAGGTGGCGAACTCGTTGCGTGACATGAAGGACTCGTACACCACATCGCCGCTGTGGAAGCAGGTGCGTAATGCATCTGGGTCTCGCACTTATGGGGTGGACCTTTGCCGCTGCATGTGTGCCCAAGTGAAACCACCCTGCACAGTACGGCAGCGTCACATACCTGACTTGTACGTCCATCACAAAGTCCTCAGGCGGGGCCGCAGGGGCCCCTTGGTGTGCCCCAAAACCCTTCCTGGCCTGCGGGCAGCCAGTTCAAGCGTCACCCATCGCAAGGGTTCATGGGGTGCTTCAGGTTTGTGAGCTGGAGCCACCCAACACTCATCGTGTGGTATTAAGCTGTGGTGTGTTGGGTGTTGGGTGCGTGCGTGCTTGCAAACTTGGTGTATGCGCAGGTGAGCACAAGCTATAATGGCGAGCAGCTGGCTTACATCGCGGCGCTCACGGTGGGCGCAGCGCTGGTGTTTGGCGACCGGCCCAAGGACATCACCTACAGGTGGGTAGCTGGGTGGGTAATAGGATTAAATAAGCAAATAACCGAAGGGCGAATGATCCGAATTGGCCCTAAGGGCATTCACGCGTGCCACATGGCACCCACGCACGCAGACAGCTCGCCACCCTCAGGTGCAGTTCTCATCATCACGCATAACATAACCACACTGCACGGCCCCACGGAAAGCACACTGCATGGCCCCACGGGAACCAACCAACTCTAAACGCACATGCACATGACTTCACCCGCAAGTGAGTAAGTAACTGTACGGTGCACGTGCACATGGTTGCTCGACAGTCACCACACATGCACACACACAGTGCCACCCCATTTGCAGTTTCCAGCCTCACGTATACGCACACTTCATGGCCCCACGGGAAGCACATCGCATCTGGCCACACGGGAAGTAATCCAACTGAACACAGTGACATAATAGTGACATGATCGTCGCACAATCGTGACATGCGCATGCAAAAGCCACATGTATTAATTTACATGTCAATATGTGATGTATCCTGACCTGCTGCCACAGGCGCATCTTCGGCCTGACCAGCCTGGCTGCGCTGGACGAGGCGTACGACTGGCAGGCCGCAGCCAACTACCGCGCGCTGGCGGGGCTGCCGGCGCAGCCATACGCGCCGGAGGCGTTGCCGGTGGTGGAGCAGATCATGATGCTGGTGAGCGAGCGATGGTGACTGGTGAGAGAGGCACCAACGCAGCACTGTATGTACAGCCACACAAAGCTCTCAAAGACTTATTAGTCATTATTGATGGGGGTGACGAACGCCGTTGATGGCTGTAGTAAACGCCACAGGGCTGCTGCAGGGTTGCAGGCAGTGCTGCGCCATATGCCCTGAGACGAGTGGCGGGTGGCGGTGTGGAGGGAGGAGCTGGAGGAGAAATGTACAGTACAATATGACAAGCACTAGACCAGGGAGGAGCTGGCCGCTGTCTGCTGTCGTAGTCAAGTAGCATTGAAGCGCTGTACGGCGAAGCCATTAGGGTCTGCTTATGCATGTGACCCCAAAAGCCCAAGCCAAGTGTGTTGCTTGCATTGGTTTGAGGTCATGCGCAGGGGGCAAGTCCACAAATGCACTCCGGGTGGCGCGTTGCCAGCTTGCCAGTGTGTTGTGCAACTGTGGCTGCTTGTGGATGTTGGTGTGCAGGAGCGTGAGGCGGTGATGCTGCAGGTGGTGGCGCAGCTGTGCGATGGGTCGCTGGCGCAGGTGCAGATGAGGCTGAGCGAGCCGCCGCGCAAGATAGTCATGGTGGTGGGCGCCGCACACCTGCCCGGTGAGCCTACAGCTGTAGCGCTGGCGGTGGGCCGCCATGGCGGGCTGTGGTGGAGGGCGCGTGCACTCGCGCAGCAGCCGCTCCACTGCCTGTTTGCTGCTCCTGTTGTGTGTGTACCTCCCATGCGCAGCCGGACATCCTTGGTACACGCGCGGGTGCATTTCTCAATCCAAAATTTCCGACTGCCTCTGTCAGGTGTTCACTCCGTTTGTGGCGTCATACGGCCTGCGGCCAGATGCCACTTCCCTCCTGTTCGGCAGAAAGGGCATTGCAGTCCATAGGCTGCCTTCATTTCTGCCTTTCGGCACCTTCTTCCCCCTTCTCATTCCGGAAAACAAAATAGATTCCTCAATACAAAACACTGGACTTGTTCACGTGTTCACACATGCATGCATCGCGTGCGCCCCCTCACGCCCGCCTCCCTCCCTCCCTTCAGGCCTGGAGTACTTGTGGCGCACGCGGCGCTGGCGCGAGGTGACCGGCTGGAAGACGCTGAGCGACGGCAACATGGCGGGGCTGCTGGCCGGGCCCGCGCGCCTGCCGGGCGCCGCTGACCCAGACTACGGCCTACGGCGGGGGCTGTTTGAGGCCGTGCTACGCCTCAGCGTCACGTCAGAGGTGCGCTGCGCTCCGAGACCAACCAGCCCAGCAGCAGCAGGCTAGCAGCAGATCAGCTGGGACTATGCTTGTAGTAATGACAGCGTGTTGGGCCGTTGACGGACCGCTGCTGAGCGGCCTGGTGCAAGCAAGCTCGCATGCATGCATGGCGTGACCTCAGTATGCATCCGGTGGTCGCGGTGTACCGCAGCAGGTCAGGCTGTACTGCACACCGCAGGGTAATGCTGGCACATGCCCGTGCCGACATGCTAACAGCATTGCAGATTTGCAGGTGAATCTCATATGTGGCCGCCCACCTCCTCAGTCACTCTCGAAAGCAGCTCCTCACCCCTTCCGCGCCCACGCCTGCACTGGCTGTGCCCTGTCTGCAGGTGATGGCGGACGTCGTGCAGGTCCTAGGCCCCGTGCCGGAGCAGCACCTGCCGGCGTACGAGGCTGTCACGGAGGTCTACAGCTCGCCGCGCATGCAGCTGGCGGCGCTGCCGCGCGACCTGCTCGAAAAGGTGGTCGTCGGCAACCAGTGTGACTTTTACGAGGTGGGTGGCGCCTGGCTCGGCCCCCGCTTGCAAGTTGCAAGACCCGACCTTGGTTAATAAAGCTGCATGGCAATCATGCACTGAAAGCGGTACGGGTCGTACCGTGGTCCCTGCAACACACAGATGCAGTGGCTGAGTGATGTACACTCACATATGTAGCCTGTGTTGTATCTCCCAGACCCAGCTTACTCCAGGAGGCGCTCGCATCCTGTGGCTGGCAGCCATGCAAACATGGAACAGATAAAATAACACCACGCAACACCCTGCATCGCTGTGCCTGCTCACCCTCCCCTTACCCAGGTGTTGGAGAACATGCGCCAAATACGCCCGATGAACGGAGGGCCAGGGTACTCGCTCGACATGGTGACGTTTGTGAGGGCGCTCAACTTCGAGCTCGACTAAGCAGAGACGGGTGCCCGCCCGTGCCGCAGCGCTCAGCCACGCGCGAACTACTGCATCGTGATCAACATTCGACACTGCATGGCGTCCCTGCCGCATTCCTCAATCCCTACAGTGCATCCACCTGGACCTGTTCATGCAAGAAGGTTCGGCCATCCCATCAAGTCTTGACCTATCGAGATTTCTCAATGCCGGGACGACATCTTTGGACAAGCAGCTAGCGGGTTGACCAAAGGGTTGGTTGCGGCACCGGAAGAGTATTATCCATGCTAACATTTGCACATATCCCCACATGCGCAGCGCATGGCTGCCAAGCATGCGTACGCTGCCCGCGAGTCCGTGCGCATACCGTAATGCGTAATCGCTGGCGGGGGCCCGTTTGCCGCTGTGCTTTGTATCTTCACGCGCCAAACCACTCAAGCCAGCGTTGCCATTTGCCCTCCTCATCCACGATTCATCCCCACTCCGGTTTCCCACAGCTGGCATCACTGAAGCTCTTGTCCCTGTCACCCTTGGTGGGTGGTGATTCCACATTGTGTGCCAGTTGCACGTCACCTTTCCCGTTATGGATACTGGAAGTCCGCAACCGTGGATTTTAGGGTGGATCGATGTGCCTCCTTCAGACGCCATGTTGCACAATCACATGACTCTGGGGCATGCAACCATGCACCGTGGCCGCATCAGGCGTGTGCCCAGCAGGCGTCCAACGACGCCCGTATGCTGGTGACACCAACGCAATGCTGCTGTCCAGTACGGCTGTACTGCTGCGCCTACGGAACTGGAAATGCTCTTGCTTCTGCTTCTGCTGATTGCCTGTGCACGGCATGGTGACGGCATGGTTACAAACCCTGGTACCGGCATGGCTCGGACCGTGCTTGCAGCAGCGTCGCTCTCGCTCTCTGCCATTGAATGAAGGCATTGCGATCTGCTCAGGTGTGTACCTGGGTGTGTACGTGTAAGTATACAGACAAGTGCTGTGATCTTGAGGCACAGGCACAGCGGTCACAAAGCCGCGCAAGGAGATGCAAATCACCACATACGCATCTGCGGTTGTCTACACTCAGCCTGTCAGGCAAGGCCTGAGAGTGGCAGAGGCCCAAGAACGCGCTTGGAGAGAGGACCACAGGAGCCAGTCATGCATGCCTGAGGGCGGAGATCAATTCTGCCCTATTGCCCTCGGCTGCCATTTTGCTCAGCAGCACGCCAAGCGATGCAGCAAAGCATCACACATTCACACTGCCCAGGCAAGTAACGAGGTGCGACCAAAGCCAAAGCCAAAGGGGATGAACGGTATCGACAGGTAGGACGTGCGGCAGTCAAATGCACACATGGGTGACATGGCGCAAGCTGCACGTTCATGTTGGGCTCGTGAATACTGGCCGTACGTGCGCGAATCAGCTCGTGCGGCGGTCGCCAGGCGCATGGATCGTACAAGCATACGGGTCGCACACTCACTCGCATTGCATGATCAAGCCGAGGCACCAGTACAACCTTGAGGTACCATGGCAATGCGTGTAAGGGTGAATGTCGTGTGACAGGCAGGAATGCATGGAACGAGCAAGAATGGGCAGCATGAGGCTTGCTTGGCCTGCGCAGGTCTGCACTGGCCTGCATGTGGAAGTCATTAAGGGGACAGGTCTTCGCCGTATGCTTGCATGCACAGATGCATGCACCATTGCACCTGCACAGCCAAAAACGGCGGAACGCATGACCAGCAGGGCGGATGACGGGAGGCGCAAAGATGGATTGTTCGCCACAATCACGCATTCACGTCCCAAGGCAAGGATCGATGACAGATGCAGTGAGGGCGCCTTCCCTCTACATGCATGCAATGATGCAAGTGATATGACTATATAAGGAGGACAAAATGAAAGATACGATTAGCGTGGGAATCCCAATAGGAGATGCAGTTTATGTGGGCGAGGGCAAGGTTGCCGGATGCTGCAACATAACCTGGACCCAGGATGCATGGCAGGCAGCGTCATCAGCGCACCCCCAAATGACAGCATTACGCCCGTGAAACGGGTGCCAAATGCTATTTGCATCTCAGTTGATTGGCGTCGGTCAGTTATCTGGTGTATGTCAGTCGATTGGTGCATGTCGATTGATTGGTGCATGTCAGTTGACACAGTGTCAGTCAGATGCCAGCAAGTCCAGCATGATACATGTGAAAGGCTTCACAAGGTAGTCCAATCTGTAAAACACCAACAGTGTGCAGGCTCACACACTGACACCGGACGCCTATGGGCAAGGCCACATGGGCTGCGGTAGGCACCGCTGTAAGCGGACGAGCGAAGAATGAACGATTCGGATAAGCAACAAGGCTGTATACCGTATTCGAATTCGATTGTAGACTGTCGTTGAGGCTTTTGCATGCATCAGTACCAGGTATGTGGTGCTGAGTCGGGCAGGGGCACGATGCGCTGCATGCGCCAACGGTTTATTCCTAAGAAAGCAGGTTGCCCTGCCGGGATGCGACTTTGGGCAATCACGTGCGGATTACTGGCCCCCGCCAGAGCATGCATCATGCAGTTTCGAGCGTAGCAATAAGCGCAGGCAATGCTGTGTGCGCCTACAAATTTAGCCTGAGAGGCTCCTGAGGCTCCAGATGCCCACCACAGAACGCGCCCACGGTGGTTTCCACGCCGTGAAACGTCAGCGGCGTGGACAGCTGGCGTCGCGTCAGCGCTGCTCCGCCGGCAGCGTACCGTGCCACAAGATCCGGCAGGCACCGTCGTCTTGGTGTCCCCATTGGCATGGATTATTAATGGCGCCGCGTCGAGCCCGCAGCGCCGGTCGTGGAAGCTGCAAGTGGCGTTGTTGTAGTACATGTTGCCGTTTGGCACGTCCAGGTCAGCCGGGGTCTGCAGCACGAGCGTCAACGTCTGGAACACGGCAGCGTCCACGTCCATGCGGATGCCGTACGTGTTGCCGACGCTGTACACGCAATGGAACCAGTTCTGGTCGTAGTTGAAGTCGGACGCTGCGGCTGACAGGGAGCGAACACACACGTCCGGAATCCGATTACCCGGGGAGGTGTTGTTCTCCAGCACCTCCGAAAGGTCTCCATAGAGCTTCCATAGCGCGTGCGGCCGGCCCATGACGCCACCTGAGTTGACGCCATACGCCTTTGGGCAGTGCGCGTGTGGGGACTTGATGGCGTTGGCCGTCTTGAACTCCCACTCGCACCATTCCCGCGCTGTGATGCCACCAAAAGTTGTCCTGCGCGGAGTTGTAAGGGGATGCGCACGAGCAGTGAATTGGGTGCATGACGGTGTGCAGTTCTGTTTGCTGGGGCATACAATGAAGTGGATGGGTGTGCACTGCCAGGTGGAGGGTGTTGGGAAGGCAGCAAGGTCGTGGCATGGAAAGCACCGTCGTATTGTGCGGCACTGGTATTCAGGTTAATGTTGCTAATCATCACAAGCGCCTGGGTGATTCAAGCAGTCCGAGGCACAGGCTGGTGGGTGGACAGCACCTAGCAGGACTGCAGGCAGGTTTTTCAACGTCTGCGACATGGTCACACGAATCTTGAGCAAACGCTGGTGCGGCCACCCAGCAGCGCTCTGCTTAGGGCTCACAGCTTTGCAGGTCCAAATATATGGTGATGTGCATGGCCAAACATGGCCTTGCAGGCGTTTGCAGTTGTTGGCGTTTGAATGCAGTTTCACAGCTTTGCCGCCTGCGCAAGCAACACACAGCAGTCAAAGCCTAGCAGAATAGACCAACGAAGTCCATCTTACGGTGGGTAGCAGCTTGCCTCCCCAGAAACGAGGATGGGTGGGCTTCCCAGGCGCCGATACGCCGAAACCAGCGCTTCCGACCCTGCTTGCACGAGCTGGTCGGAGGCATCAATCGCAACCACCAGGTCATCATATTCAGCAATCCCGTTGTCAAGAGCTTCTCGCAGGAAAGAAGCCAGCGCATTCGTCTTCTGCGACAAGCCTTCCAGCCCTGGCATGCGAGGTTTGACCAGGTGAATGTGAAGGCCGTGCATAGCTGCTGTTCGTAGTGTGCTCCTGCAGGCTTGCTGTCTTCCGACATGTTGGGTAGAGAGCTCTCCGTACAGGGGCGCCACAACGTGCACTTTGCTTGCAGCTGCACATGTGAGCACTAGGAACGCGAGGAGCGTGAAGACCAAGGCAGCAGGAGGTCGAGCCAGGGCCTTACCAGAATACATTTCATTTGTCAAGGCAAAGGAGGGCGACTGCTATTAAACAGACCCTGCAAGTCTCGCCACATGTCGCTAGATGGTGAACTCCAGGGTGGCAATCAATACTGCTGGAGGTACTAAGGTAGTAAGCACGTCAGCTGGATGGCTTGTCTGCAATGATGGCTTGTCTGCGGTGCAGTTTGCGGTGCAATTGCAGGCCTGGAGCCACAGCGATGTGGCGTGTATTTATCTGCAGTGTCGCCAAGACATGCGCGGGTGGGTGCACAGAGGGGGTGATACGCTACGGACATTCAGCATGTAAGTGGCATCCAGACCCATATGAGGCAGTGAATACGGCATGGGTTTGGGCATGCATGGAAATAACGAGCGACCAAAGTGGGCGTCAGGTGCGCCTACGGATCACAAAAGGCAGGGCGGGGGGGAGGAAACAAGTGCTTGACGAAATGACTGGTGTACACGATTTGTGCAAGCCAAGCACGGCAGCGTAGCTATGTTGGCACACGAGCAAACGTATGCGAAACATCCATGAATGCGGTACGCGCACTCAGGCGGCTGCGCATGGCAGCAATTCACAAGCGCAGTTTTCAATGCTGGAAGCAGAACGAGAGCTCGGAGGCCACGCTGACTTCTTGTGCCGCGAGTGCCGCTGCAAGGGGGGCATAGATAGATAACTGTGAAATATCACAGGGATGAGGGCACGGGCTGGCGCGTTTGCATGTAAAAGAAGAGAGAAGCCTGGCCGGCGATGCAAGGCATCAAGCAACCCCTGCCGCATACGGCAAGCATGGCAGATTGGCAGTCGATCAAATCATACCGTTGGCACTTCGGGACTAACCTCGTCAAACCACACCCGTACCATCGTGCCGTGCCGTGTATCAGCATGCCATCAAAAGAAGCTGCCGGCCCCGCCGGCCCCCTGCGTGAATCCGCTGCTGGCCTCCGGCCCGCCTCCGCCTGCGTGGTGCTGTTGGCTGGCGTCGCCTGCGCCTCCGCCCTGGCCCCGTGCGGCTGGGTTGATGCCGTGCACCTTGTACATGCCCAGCCCACGCTTGAGGATATCGCCTGCGGGAACCAACGCGCGCATGCGCTGAAGGTGATGAAGTGATGATGTATGCATGAGTGTGTGCATGCGTGGGTGGCGCGTGTACAATACAACAGCACCACTGGAGCGTTGGCGACAAAAATGCGAAGTATTCGTTGGCGACAAAGTGTGCAGCATCCGATTGGCAACAGAAGTGTAAAGCATCCGTAGGCGACAGAAGTGTGAAGCACTTGTTGGTTGATTTCAAGACACACACAGTACGCCTGCGGTACGTGTGTCTGGAGGCCCTCAGCCACTCACAGTGAGTCTCACTCACCAGCCTCGTTGAGCTGCTCCAGCAGCGCGCTGACGTCCAGCGCCACGCCCAGCTCGTTGGCCAGGCTGAACAGCTCCGCGCTGCTGAAGGTGTCGCGCCCGGAGCGCTCGGCGGAGCGGCGCAGCGCAGTGAGGTAGCGGCGCGCCTCAGCCGCCTTGCCGCCGGCGCGCGCGCCCGCCTGCACGCATGCATGCCGGTTTTAAAACATTGTGGGGCGCAGCGCTCCAGGTTCTAAAGCTTGCCATGCCATGCATGGGCGAGCCCAAGAGCTGAGCGCGGGCGCGATGCACGGTCAAGTGTGTTTCCTGGAACATACGGAAGGGCTCATGCTCGTACTGATTGTACTGACCTTGCGGTAGTCAGTACACCCCAGGTCGTCCATGAAGCGATCGTACAGCGCCTCACGCATGATCTGCACACAGCAGTCCCGGCACACGCAACGCTTTAAGTTCAACTGAGCCCTCAGCGCGTTGCCCTGCAGCCCATTGCTGGGCGTTTGACTGCAAACACCATGCGCAGTTGGAATGCGTTGGAGAGAAGGCCGGCCTTGCTGGCTCTGCGGCTGTGACTCCGTGAGCGTGAGGCAAGCTGGCTGTGTTCGCGATGTAACAAGCGACACTGTCGCGACCCGTCTAAGCAGTGCATGCAATCTGTACACCAAGGCAATTGGCGTTTCAACAGCTCATGCAGCCGCCTCTGGAGCGGCCCTCTTGCCCTGTGTACCACCCTCACAGCCAAGCACCACATACAGGTCGTGTGTTCATGTCTGAGCGGCCATCACATCTGGGCGGCCGGGCAGAGTTACCTAACCCCACCTAACCCCCAAGGCCCCAACCCATACGCAAACCGCTCCTTGTGCACGCACCTCCACCACCTCCAGCGCGTCCTCGCGTGTCACCACCTGCCGTAGTTCCGCACGCGCGCGTGCCTCTGACAGCCTCACCAGCGACTCCAGCTGCCGCGCCTGCAGCCGGCCAGCAACAGCAGCAGCAGCAGCAGGATCAGGAGGAGAGGAGCGTGCTCTGATGAGCGTGCGTGCGGTGTGTGGCAGAGATTTTATCTTTGCTTCTTGGTGTGGAAGCCTGCATGCGGGCGCCCCCTGCTCCATCCGCCACAGCTGCGCTAAACCACACCGAGACAGTGGACAAGCCCCGGGATGGACAGTCTCTAAGGGCACTAGGCTCGTGCTCCCGTGGCGCGGGGTGGGGGAGATGGGGGGGGAGGGGCGCACGGGCGCTGCATGCAGTGCTGCTGCCTGTGTTGGCCGCAGGCAGCGACTTGCGTGCAAGCGGAGGCGCCCGTACAAGAGGCGTGAGGGATGGGGTGGGGCAGGCAGAGCGTCCATTACGAGTGCAATATATGGTGTTACCGCAACCCAGCGCCGTATCCACCTGCTCTTCAGTCAACCAATGGTCAATCGTTCAGGGGCTAAATCACAGCTACCATATCATGCTTGTGTACCGCAATTGAACATAACAATAATAAAGCGTACCGTGATTGGGTTCTTGGAGGCGTTTGCCACCTGCGCCCGCAACGCGAGGTAGAACTCCTGCAGTACGCCCTTGGCCTCCTCGCTCAGTACTGGATGGCAGTACTGCCGGGCGTACGTGATGTACTTGCGCAGCAGCTGCATGGGAAGCGGAGAGAAGTCCTCACCGGGCCGGATCTTGAGCCGCGACGACAGCCCGCCGCCCGCGCCTCCGCCGGGGTTGGCGAGGGCGCCGTCGATTCCCCCGCCCTGCGGAATCGATACGAACGTGGCTTGACTGGGTGCGCTGTTGCTTGCAAGTGTGTCTGCGTACAAGGCTGCGGTTTGCCATCCGCCATTCGTACAATGATACATTGAGCTGCACATGTGCGTACGTATGGGTCGCATCAGGGATCCGATCATGCCATGGTGCAGGGAGACGAGATAGCCACGATCAGTCCACACACCTGTGATAAACTTCCCCCTTGTGACTGCTGTGACTGTGTGCCGGAGGTTATCATGGGCAGCGCCAGCGGCTGCTGTGCGCTGGGGCGGTACTCCAGCAGCCGCTTGCGTGCGGCCTGCGCACGATCCGCCAGGCCTGCACAGCACGGCATGGCACGGCACACAGTGGCGCAGCATGACAAGATGGCGGCAGGGCGCACCGGTTGTGCGCGATCACGCGGACTATGCGGCACCATCCGTACCCGTGCGCCATGCAGGGGGCTTGCATTGTCGCCGTTGTTGATGCCGAATTGCGGCGTTGGCGTTTCTTTCCCTCACTGCAGCGTCCACCTTCCTTCACGTGCTTGTGGTAGTGTGTGCCTATCCACTCCAGCAACCATCGGCACCCTTCTGATGTTTCGTGCGGCATGCCACATACCTGCGTACATACCTCTCACAACGGAGGCTACATAACAGGATTCAACCCGCTCACCAGAGTGCAGCGCCATGACGTGCTCTGACAAAGCCTGGTCCAGCACTTCATCCGGCCGATCCAGCAGCACGAAGATCAGATCAAACCTGCGCATGTCAGTAGGCGTACACACAGTAATGCGTCAACATGTTGGCACACCTCCGCATTGCGAGTTGCAAGCACAGAATGAAGGGCAGACGGTCGGGCTGTAACCTGCCACCCTTCAGCTATGCGCCAAAGCCAGGTGCGCACGCGCATGCCACAACCCGGTGCGCATGCAGCATCCAGGGACGATCGGCGCAGCAGCAGACGATGCGGGCATGCGCTGCAGCACCGCGGGCCCTCCGCCTTGCGAGCACGGGCCTGCACTGCGGAGTGCGCACCGCAGCAGCAAAGGGAGCGTTTTGAAAGAAAGAAGATGCAAAGCGACGTGTTCGAACATGCCTGCTGAGCATGGCGGGCGACATCTTGAGGTTCTCTGTCAGGCTCTTGGCGCGGTTGTAGTGCCCCTCCGCAGGGTTGGCGGCGGCGATGATGGCGGCGCGCGAGGGCAGCGACGCCACCAGGCCCGCCTTGGCCACGCTCACCTCCTGCTGCTCCATGGCCTCCAGCAGAGCCTGAAGGGTGAGTGAACACGCCCCGCACACACACACACACACACTGCGTTAGGGATCATATAATATGGATCAATGGGGGCCCGTTCGTTATCGGGCGCTCAGCAGTCAGCACTTGATGAATGGATCAAGCTTGGTCGCTTGGGGTGCGGAGATGCTTGGGTTGCTGAGAGACAGAGGGTATGAGAATGAGACCTAGCCGCGTGATACCGAATCATCCAAGGCGGAAGCCTGTTAGGGCGTTTTGGGACGGCATCGCAGCGCTCTGTAAGTGTTTCAAGGCCGACTGAGCAAGTACAGCACAGTGTTGCAAGCGCCTGGTCGCACCTGGTGTTCGTTGGGCATCTTGTCGAACTCGTCGATGCAGCACACGCCCTTGTCGGCGAGCACCACGGCGCCCGCCTCAAACACATGTTCGCCGCTCACTGCGTCACGCACCTGCAGGCCACGCAGGACACGGGGCACGGCGGGGCGGCACAAATGCGATTGTTGTCCTATAGAGCATGCTGGTGCCGCCATGAGATCATTATCATGGAAACGGTCGCAGGAAGTTGTCATGTTCACAGGCAGGATTGAGCAACTGGTCAGAGCATGCATCGGGGCCTAGCTTCATGCTCGCAGCTGTAAACTACAGTTGCTGCAACAACATGGAGCCAGGCAAAAAGGTGCAGCGACACCGCAAAGGAAGCCTTTCACCACACTGCACGGGTCAGGTTAATGCGAAGTGGTGCGCTGCCATCACAGGGTTAATCATGGGGTTGAACCTTCCTGCATGCCTGCAAAGGAAACAAGCTTGCATCAGGGGCAGTGTGCTGCGGTGACTCATTGTGCCCAGCCGGCGCCTCCTCACCACGGAGACCGTCAGGCCTGCCCCGGTGCTGGTGTTGCCGCACACGTATATCCCCCGCGGCGCCGCCTGCGACGCAGCCTGCAGGCAAGGAACATGAAATACGTGAACCTACGCTGTTGTGTTTTCCATCCCAGATTCTGACGTTGAGCACGCCACGGCTGTGCACATTACAGGGGAACATCGGAAGGTAATCAAAATCGTCAAAATAAAGACGGCAACCTGCGAACGCCCACTGAGATTGCGTTGCTGTTCACCACATGCAGAGCCCAGTGTACAATACCTGCAGCAGCTGGCTCTTCCCAAGGCCCGGGTCTCCAACCTGTGCACACGCAGTGGCGCATCAAGCATGCAGCAGCGATACGAAGCACGCGTGACCGCCTACTCGCATGACATCCTCACACACACAGCACAGCTACAGCGGCGAGAATATGTGCGCCCCGTAACACGGCATGGCACAGCACCAAACTAAGAAAACGAGCCACACGCTGTCTGTGCACTGTGTGTGAATTTGCTGATCAATGACCGTCATTGACCGACCAAGAGGGCACACGTGGTCGAAACGAACTCACTATGAGGACATGAATGTCGCCTCGCAGGGGAACGCGGTTGGTGCTGCCGACGTTCTTGCGCACGCCCCCGAGCAGCGACAGCACCACGCCCGCCTTGACAAGCTCCTGAGGGGCACAGCGCAGCACGCGACACCCGCATGATCAGCGTGGCTCATTGCACAGTGCTTGTGGCGCACTGCGCTGCGGCAGCACCCTTGCGTCTTGAGGAAACGGTGCAATGTAATTTCAATACGATAGTGCGAGCTTGGGTTGTCACATGCATGCGTTTGCCATTTTGACCTATCCTGCCTGTCCACCAACTCCTCTGCCCCTTGCAGGATGCCAAGGTATGTCCGTGGTAAGACACGATTGATCACACAGTTATGACTCACTCGTGATGAGTGACGAACTGACAATCTGATGTATACCGGTGGACGAATAATAATTCCAGAGGGCCAGACACGGTCAGAATGCGGTCTCCCGCATGCACAGCATGCAGCTATGGACATGCTGTGGCCACCGCCCATCAGCGCCCACCTGGCCATAGATGGTGGGGCACAGCGAGTTGACCAGCTGGCGCAGCTGGTCGCCGCCGCACTCCTCCGTGAACTTCACCACGAACTCGAGGTCGCGCATGCTGAAGGCCGGCATGTTGGGCGGCAGCGCCCCCCCGCTGGGCCCCAGCGTGAGGGCCTGCTCAGGCAAGCACCGCAGGCCTCAGTGCGGCAGGAGGCATTTGAGAGCAGTGCATGTGCCGTGCATGGCTAGGCACGGAGTACATAAATGTTGTGTTGTCGTGTTTACATCACGAGCGGACGGCCGAACAGCCGGCCGGCCCATGCTTTCTCCAGATCGGGACAAGGCATGGAGTATGCTATAAAAGCCTGGTCCGCTTGTGTAGCACGCTTGCACAACAAGAATAAATGGGTATCTAGAAGAATAGTCGGGTAGGTATTAGTCAATCATCACGGTTGTCATGACGCGTGGGAGCCAAGCACCTGCCACCTGCCTGAGCTTCCGCGCTTTGCGCCGCGTTGCGCTGCGGCTGCTTGGGGTTGACGACCGAAACCGCCTCCAGGTAGATGAGGAAGAGGCTCTGCTTGCCGCCGCCGCCCCTGCCCCCGCCTCCGAAACCGCCTCCGGGGCCCCTGCCCCCGCCGGCTCCGGAACCGCCCGCCCCGTTGCCGTACTTGCCGAGGTCGTCGCCTGTGGCCAGGACCTTGACCAGGCCGGTGACGGTGACGACGTCGCTGATCGCACAACAGTGCACGAGGTCCCCCATGAGCTCTACCTGCAGTGTTGTGTAGCACATGTGTGCATTCCGTGTCACAGAGCCATACGTTGTTGTATATGTGTGGAAGGCGGAGCGAGGGCAGTGGTGGCAAGGCTGAATAAAAGAACCAGCAACGAGGATGTCGTCTCTGGTCCGGAGTTGAGTGTGTGGATCAGCCCATCATACAGGTGTGGGGATGCTCTGGCCCCGTCCAGCACCCAGTGCATGGGTCGGGTTGTGGCTGCAACAATCAGTCACTGGTGCCCTGTTGATCCTGACGGCACAGCAACAGCCAAGGTTACAAAGGCGGGATGGACCGTGCACGACCCACCTCAACTGTGCGAGGCACCTGTTAGGGGCGTAACAAGATCATCAAAGCACATTAGCACAGGGCAACAGCACACAAGAACTCTCAGCCTGACAGCTACGGGTGTGGTTGTTGACGAGTGGTCGACAAAGGTGCTTCTGACTAATCTCCACAGGCTCATGGTGGCAGTCAAAGGTTGATTGGCCTTTGCCTTGTGCACCAGCTGCTGTGAGCCTGTGACGCATGCACTCTATACTGCGCGAGCGGCTCAACGCGGCCTTCAGCGACTGCATGCAGTTGTGACACCCCACCTGCTCTTGTGCTCGTGCTCGCCATATGCCTATCCCCTTTCCCCTTTCCCCACCCCTGCATGTCTTTGTTGCTTTGCGCAGTACCTGTAGCTTATGATAATCCGATGAGAGTCTCCAGATAGGTACCATCACTGACTATTCACTGTACATGCTGCGCAGTACCGTACCTGCCCCTCCTGCTGCTTGTCCATGCCCAGCAGCTCCTGAAGCCGGACCTTCTGCCAGTTGGTGCACCTGGCGGATGACCTCACCGCCGCAAATGTCTTGCTGCGGCAGCCCTCGCCTGCGCAAGCAAAGCACGCGTTGGGATACTGTGCATACAGCGATGCAAGGGCGGGTTGCAGCTTCCCAGCCCAAGCCAGTACGTGGGGCGATGCATGCGACCTTCAATCTGCGCTTGTTAGCCCTCGGGTGGGCGTTGTGGTGAACGCGGTGCACTGGTGTTCCTTTTGAGCTTGTGCAGGCGAAGGTCACAGCACAATGCCAGCATCCAGAGGGTGTAGTCAGACGCACCAGGGTGTGCACACGCCTGTTCGGTGTGCAAGTGTGCATGGCTGGCATCCTGTATCCACTGAATGCATGCACCTTCATTTTGCATGGGTGCGCTGTGCTTGGCTATCACTGTCAGTGCCACGTAGCCAACCCCTTACACCCTACCTGAGCAGCGTGCAGGTGGTGTGTACTTGCCCTCTGGGAAGCTGGAGCTGCAGCGTGACCCACACTTGCCACAAACGAAATCCATTTCCGTGATGAGCGGCCGCACCGCACCTTGCCGGACGACGGTGCCGCGTATGGTGGCCAGCTTGCCTGCAAGCCAGCAACAAGCGCACAGGTGCAGGCAAGCCGGTCACACGGGGGGCGAGGCAGCGATAAATGCTCGTGGTCCGCCTTCTCCACACCCACCTCATGGCAGCGCCTTGAATGTGACACACAGGGTGCGTTAGTCAACTTACAGCGTGGCTGCACGCTCTTGCCCAGCTGCGCTACACAGCGGGCAGGACGCGGTGCGGAGCAAAGCCGGTGTGCGGGGCTCACGGGCGGCTGCAGTTTGCCCTGTGTGTGCTATGCAACCACTTGCATTACCTATGGAGGAGGATTTCAGCTGTCGTACGTGCGTCTGGGACTGGCTATGGTTGAAGAGACGGACCACGACAGGCGCAGGCGTGAGCGGTGCGCCCCCTGTCTTGCATGCCAGCTGCTGCATCAGCTCAGGCGGCTGGACTTTGAACAGGACCTGCGCACATTTTTCAAGATAGACCATGAACACAGTGGTCGCGTTAGCATACACCCCTGCGCTTGTTATGTTGCAGGGCCCATGCTGGCATGCTGTGTGCACAGCACAGCGGCGCACCTCATAGGCTGCGATTTCAGTGCACGCCAGTCCCGCTGTAGGCTGCAGTTCCATAGCTGGTGCCAGGTCCTCACTACGGCACTCCTCCTCCAGCTTTGCATAGTCTACGTCCAACGCATACGACTCTTCTGGCGTTGGCCTCAGGTTTGGAATCAGCAATGTTGGGCTCGCACAAAAGCACTGGATGAGGTCCACAACAAGCTTTGCCTTGCAGTTCGATGCGCTGAACTCCTCTGCTGGGAAGTAGCGCTCCCACGCTGCAGGGACTTGGGGACCCTGAGGTTGCTGCATTCCTGCTGTCTGCCTCACGCAGCTGTGCGTTCAAGCGTTCCCATTCAAGTTGAAGACTTCTGGTAAAGCACACGCAGAGCGGCTGGTTCCAATCGTGACACTAACCTAAAAGCCTGAAGGTCACAAGCCCACCGGCCAGCAATGAGGCAAGTCGCCATCAATTTTTGGATGTCACCATCAACATGCTGCTGTTACGCTCGTGTTGTCGGACCGCAAACACCCAGCCAGGCAGCTCTAGTTAAGTACACCTTGTTGATGAAGGCTAGTCGTGAGTAATATCAATCCAAACACGGCGCGCCAGCCCAATGCCGGCAGTCCCTGGCACGTTCAGCGAGCCAGAGGCTATGCAGCTGGCAGACTGCTGGGACTCGCTGCCGCACGACATTCTCAACCATGTAGCTGCACAGGTCACGTCTCGGGATGTTGCGAACATGCTTATGACGTGCCTTTCATGGAACCGGGCCGTCAAGGCACAGTGCCTCATGCTACAGCCGCTGTACCTGGATGATTTCTTTCGGTGAGGAGCAACACCGTTTCCCCTTGCAGAAGTGAACATGTGTTCGCACCTGCCCTACACAGGCATTTGCTTCACGCTTCTGATGGCGTATGCACCCGACGTTATTGGTTCCTCTTCAGGTTTCCCTTTCATGAGGTCAGGACGCTCACAGCGCCTTTCCTGCATACTTATGCTCAGCTTGGTAAGACATTAACGCGAATTCCTGAGCCCTTTTCCTGGACAGGTTTCGACTGGCTGTGGCAGTCGTTGCGTTTATGTGCACCATGCACGGGCTGCGGTGATAGCGGCTGGTGCTTCTTGGAAAATCTGTCCCATAGCATGACCCTCTGCACTGTTTGCTTGCAGACACGGTAATTCAGGCACCCCTGCGGAGACCGGCGTGCGTCAGGTGCGACAGGGACATGTGCAGCAGTTGCCAGCGCCCCTGTTGGCTGCAGCCCTGCTGAAACGCTTTGATTTTGTGTGGCTTATGCTCTGCCATGCTGCAGCCAGTTTCCGGCGCTCACAAGCGTCAACATCAGCGGGCAGGTAGGGTTGCGATCGAAGCTGCGTGGCGCGTACGGTGCCTGAAGCAAGCATATATCCCTGGCCTTCAGGGCCACAGCTGGCGCTGAACATGGATTGCTATGGGGTTGCATGCAAGGACCTGTCACGGTCAACGGCGTGTCTACTTGGTGGCGCATGGGAAACTGCCGCTCCCGTTGACTTTTGCCACCGACCAGCACTCGTGCTGTTCTCACCTTTTACAGCGCATTCCTACGCACTTGCAGGGTTGCATAGCGCTGCACATACTGTATGCAGTGCTTTAGTACCTACACGTTGCAACCAGTGCAGCCGCACAGTGTTGATCTCTGCACGCAGTCGGCAACCCCAAGCGCTGGCGCAGGCACAAGCCAGCGCCATGCTGCTGAACCTGTGTATAGTGTGTGGGCTGCTCTTGGTGCATGCGTCTTGGTGGGTCAGATTGATGAGCTGAACAAACCCGCACAAAGTGCATGACCCACATCGCCACGTCAGGATCGACGTCTCATGTCGAGAGACCTGAGATTCTGAGATTCTTGTTGGTGTGATTTGAGCAGGATCTGGAGCCTGGGCTACTGGGCGCGTTGAGGCTGCTCTCGGGCAAGCTGCTCTCGCTCGACCTCTCGTGCTGCGAGCTCGCCGCGGCGTCCATCACCGCGCTCGGCGACCTCACCTCGCTGCGCACGCTGCTGCTCAACGGCCTCCGCACCCCCGCCAGCGCGCAGGCCGTGCCCTCCTCCCCGGAGCTCCTCGCCGCCAGCACACGCATCCTGGAGTCACTCACGCGGCTGTCGCAGCTGTCCCAGCTGTCGCTCACGATTCAAACGAGCCTGAGGGAGGTCACCGGCGCGTCGTCGCGCACGTGGCGCCGCACCGACGACGGCGTGCAGCTGCTGGGCAACGCGCACCTGCTGCGGCAGCTGCCCGCGCTGGCCAGCCTGCACGCGCTGCGCAACAAGATGGACGCGACGGACCTCTTCCACCTCGCGCAGTGCAGTGGGCTCACGGAGCTGCGCCTGATGTGGGTCCAGAGCAACGTGCACCTGCAGCTCGGGCCGCACGTGTGGATGCAGCTCATGGCGGGGCTCACCAACCTGCAGCACCTGCACGTCGACTTCTACGGCCTGAACCGCGAACCCATCCTGCTGTGTCAGCTGGCGCGGCTGAAGCAGCTGCGGCTGGTGGGCTGCGCCAACCACTACCTCGTGCTGTCCATCATGGATTGCACGGTGAGAGGCGAGGCACAGCTTTTCAACGTCTAATTGAGAGTTCCTGTCTTCCTGATGACAGGAGCGCTGCTCATTGCCTGTGGCCAGCAGCGCAGGCTAGCTGCTTGTTTACACAGCTGCATGTTAGCGTCCATGCAGCTGTGTAAGGTCATCCAGGTTCCACGTTCACAGTGCAGCTTCTTGCAGTCCTGCTCCTGTACTTCCTTTTCGTGTTGCGATCAGTGCACACAGTTGCATGCACGCTCGGTAGCGCACCGTGTAATGCTTCACACCCTTTTGAGCAGATAGGTTCGGCCCTGCAACAGCGTTGCACAGGGCATACAACCATATGCGGGCGTGGTGTGTGAGTGTATGGGTGTGCCTCGTGTGTTTTGTTGCGTGCAGGAGCTGACCCACCTGGAGCTGGTCAAGTCGGCCGACACCATCACGCCTGAGATGGTGGTCCAGGTGGCGTCACACCTGCCAGCCCTCACCCACCTGGACCTCAGCTTCACACGGTGAGGCCGCCTGCTGCTGGTGCTGGCGCTGCTGCTGCTGCTGTCAGCACAGCGGTGTTTGCGTGTTGCCGCGCATAGCACCGAAGGGCGCCAAATCGTCAATGCAAGTTGCCCTCCTCGACCACCATGTCACACAGCATCCTTCATCACCTTGCCTTTAAGGGGTGTGTGTTTTGCTCTTTGTGTTCCCTGTGTGTGTTTTGCTCTTTGTGTCCATCACCATCATGGCATGGCACTGCTGGTCGAAATCACAAGTTATTGCATGCTCGCACTGTTGCCAGGCCCTTACAAACCGCCATGTTACCAACGCACAGGTGGCGCGCGCGCTTCGCCCTGGGCGGCGACCTGCTCGTGCGTGACCTGGCGGTGGTGACGCCGCAGCTGCAGACGCTGCTGCTGGAGGGCGTCCCGGTGCACGGCACCGGCTTTGGCGCGTCCGCCGGCCCGCCGCACGACGGCCTCGAGCCGCTCGGCCCGCCGCCGCTGACGCACATCACGCGCCTGGTGGTGCAGGGCTCGCGCCTGCTCAAGAGCCGCATACGCAACTTCTCTGCGCTGCGAGGGCTACGCTCGCTCACGCTCACAGGTGCGCATGCACAGCTCTGAGCGCTGTGTGCGGGGGAGACAGGGCAAGGGGGGGGAAGGGAAGGGGGGGCGCAGCAGGGAAAAGGGCGAGTAGGATTGTCCTTGGGCCTGGTACTTTCCATCCGCTGTCAGCCATGATTTGCGTGATGCTTGTTACCGTGCGGGATCATCGGTGACACATTGTTTCTCTAACGATAGCAGCGTCTTGATGCTGCACCTAGCTGCTCCAGATTTGCACCACGTGCAAGCTGCACTGAAAAGCGGCATAACAGACGCCAATCGACATGTTCGATTGCTGCGAGGTCATGCACAATATCTTGCATCTGCGGCACCGGCGTATACGATTTTGACATGTGGTTGATAGTGCGCTGGTCGCGCCTGGTGCATGTGGGGTCTTGCGTTCAGGCCTCTCGCAAGACGATCTGCTGGCCACGTGCAAGATGGGCTGCTTCATGGACCTCCACCTGCTGACCGGGCTCACGCAGTTAGAGCTGCTCGGCCCAATGGACGGCAGCCCCGCCTCACTTGCCAATGCGGCGCAGCAGCAGCAGCAGCAGCAGTTCCAGCAGCAAGCAGCCGCCGTCGCGCCCGCGCCGCTGATCAATCTTCCGCAGCAGGCGCCAGCCCAGCAGCAGGCGGCGGCAGCGCAGCAGGCGGCGCAGCAGGCGGCGCTGCAGCAGCAGCTGCTGCAGCAGCACGTGACGTTGCAGCAGATGATGATGCTGCACAACGGCGGCGCCGCGAACAACAACGCGCACATCGACCACGCCATGGCGGCGCTGGCGGCGATGCTGGGGCAGCAGCAGCAGCAGCAGCAGCAGCAGGGCGGCGCTGGCGGCCTTGGGGCCGGCCCTGCGGGCGGCCTTGGTGTACTGCCTGGCCCGGGCGGTAGCCCAGGCGGCCCCAGCCGCCGTGAGCCCCACCTGAACTTCACCACGATGCTCTACGCGTTGCAGGTATAAAATCGTACTGTTCACATCGTCCGCTTGCGTGAGGCTCAACGGCGTCCATGCGTCGATTGGCATGGCACTGAACGCCGCTACGTAGAGATTGGATTTGCACGAAAGAGTGTGTGCAGTGAAATCAGATAAGCCGCTCACTGACAACGCGTTGTTCCTTCCGTCATTGTGGCCGGCTTGGTGAAGCGCAAGTTGGACTGTCCTTTCGCTGGTCTTGTGTGAGCTGACAGCGTTGCTTCATTGCGCTGCTGGCTGCCGGTCAATCTATGCGTTGCATGCTGTGTGGGCGCGTTGCTGATGGTGCAGTCGTTGACGATCGAGGTGCTGGTGTCGTGCGGCATGTGCTTCCGCCACCTCACCAACTTGCCGCACCTGCGCGTGCTGGCGCTATCCGGGAAGCTGGAGTTTGCATGGCAGGTGCGTGGCAGACGCCGCTTGCCTCAACGTGCGCAGTGTGCGGGTCCTGTCTCCTGCAGGTCACGCGTATTGCAAGGCCTTGTCAATCGACCAGGCAGAGGCATTATCATAGATCAAGCACTGCCAATGGCATAATCCCCGTATTTCTTGGCACCATGCTACCGTGTCCTGCAAGGCCATGCACCTGCATATGTATGGTGTTCGGCTTGGCGTGCAGCACCGCGCTTTTCTGCCTCGCTTTCCCCCCTCCAACACGCACCGCGTTTAGCATGCCGTGCACAGCATCGTGATGTGCTGCCGCGCGCTGGCTTGCTGCACAGGGCCTGCTGTGCATGCGCCAGGCTCACCTGCCGGCCCTGGAGTCACTCAAAATGCTCGACTGCTCATGGCCAGCCGCCGCCACAGCCAGCTTCGGGCCCAGCAGCAGCAGTGGCGGAGGGCCCAGCGGGTCACAGGCGCTGTATGACGCTGAGGCGCAGGAGGAGTGGGACTATTTTACTGCCAGGCCTAAGAGCGGCAAGGCAGTCCAGGGGTGGCGTAGCATGATGGACGTGGACGTCAGGCGAGTTATGTTGAAATGTTATCTTACATCAGGCGCATGTCGGCGAAATGACCCGTGCTTTCCCCAGAGGGGACCAGGCGAGCAGAAAAGATTCACCAGGCTAGGCACATGATGTGCTAAAGGGTCAGGCGCATCTGTGTGTTGAGCGCTGCTGGATGGCATCCCGGCATGCTCCAGCTAGGCCATCACACGCCGGGCGGCGTGCCGCGTGCTGGCGTGCTGCCAGGCGCCGCAGTGCTCAGACACCTGCACGCAGCAGTGTCTTACCCTTGCCCCAGCACGCACGCTGGCATGTCTTATGCGCCCCTGCAATTTGGGCTGTTGTTGGCCTCGGGTTGCAAGCCACGCTTAGAAGCTGCAGCCTGGCCCCTGTGCTCTCATGACCACGCCCCTCCTCTGAGCGGTGACCGACGAAGCATGGACTGCTCGCCAAACAAACTTGACTTAACTGATGTATCAATGTATCATTTGGCATTTGGCATTTGGCACCGTGTGGGCACGGCTTGCATTGTTGAGCGGCCTGGCAGGTATCAGCGAACCTATGCCAATTTGAAGTGTGCATGGTGCCTTATGTGTGTGCCCTCGCAGGTCGGTGATGTCGCTGCTGCCGTTCCTGTCGCCGCGCCTGGCGGCCCTGGAGCTAGGCGCTGCCAGCGGCGTCACTCCAGGGGCGCTGCACGACCTGGCGGACGCACTGCCGCGCCTGGCGGTGCTGCGCCTGCATGACCCCAAGACCCCCGCGCCCGCGTGCAAGCCGCTGACCATGCCACAGGTCCAAGCGGTGCGTCCTGGGGTGCTCACCACCGTACCCTATTGCACTTGAGCATCGGGCACCTGTGGCACCGGCTGCTTCCTTTGTGCTGTAGCTAGCTGTTCTCATCTAGTGTTGGCCATGCCTGACAGTGACAGTCCTAACACAACTGCTGTGTGCCCATCCCTCGCTCGAATACTGCACCCCACCATCCCCTGCTTCCGTACCCCGTTACAGCTCCTCTAGTGTCTGACACCCTTTCTGACCCTTTCTGCTGCCCCGCAGCTGCTGTCACCCTTCAGCGAAATCAAGTTTGTGGAGTGCATAGGTGAGAAGGCGGAGGACTCGTTCCGCCTGGCGCGATACCGCAAGGAGCTGATGCCGGTCGGCGCCAGCGCAGCCAGCAGCAGCAGCAGTTAACGGCAGCAGCTCCGGAACCAGCGACCGCAGCTCCGGACCCAGCACAACGACAACTGACGCCTGAGAGACGCCGTCCGTACCTCACACTGCATGTGGTTCACTCAGATGCGCCGCCAGCAAATTCATGCCAGTTTATTATACCACGGCATGCTCAGCTGCAGCCTGGCGAACATGCGGTCGGCGGCAGTGAGGGAGTGAAGCAGCCGTCAGTGGGTGTGAGGTGTGTGCCTGGTGCTTGTCCCCCCCAGCGCCCGCAAGTGACCGGGCAACATGAAAGCGGCCACCACAACACTCACTATGCGTTGGACAATGACAGGCTGCCCTTCAGGGCTTCAGACAAACAGAGCACACACTCGCATGTCAATACGGCCTGGAGGCCTTCCCGCCCATGCGCGGCCATGGGTAGCTGTAGGACTGCTAGTGGTGAATACCTGCAGCACTCGAACAAGCATTTCCCAGCCAGCAGCATTTTGTACGGATGAGCGGCAGGAACACCGCAGGTGCACTATGGTGTTGCGTGCTGCAGCAGGGCTGATGAACTGGGCGCGGCATTGTGCATTCACAATCACTCGCACATGCAGCATCGCGGATCTTCACACAACACGTTGCCTCGGGCGCATTTACCTGTGCATTTTTGCTGTCAGCATCCTATTATGGTATGCAAATATGCAATGGAGCTGCTGCTACTGCCGCCGAGGGCAGCCCACATGTTTGCACGACAGGAGTTAGCGGCTGCTGAGCGCAGCAGCCCGGCGTGCTTTTGTGGCGAGCATCCTGCGGGCTCTTTGCGAGGAGCATTGCGCCGCGGCGATGCAGTCTTGACGTTGTGCGGGGTCAGGGCGGTCTCATCTAATTGGAAGGTGGATCACGACTGCTGTTCATGGTTCCGTGTGGAACACACCGATGCATGCCAATGACATTCCGTTGCTGCAAACGGCCAGGTTGTAGCGCCTTTTCAGCCTCACCTGCCCTTTCCTTTCCCCCCAACAACGCGATGTTGTCATTCAGTCAGCATGCCAGCCAGCATGCCAGCAAGGAGCTGCACAACACCATGATATGGCGACAGCCTGTCTTTTCTGCTGTTGCAAAAGGGGTCTTTCATTCCCCAGGGCAATTCACAAGCCTGAAGGTTTCAAACATCTCTGCTCACTCAGGGCCGCAGTCAGAGCGCAAAGCGAGGCAAGTGAACTGGTCATCATCGGGTGGTCTTCGCTGCCTCAGAGCGTGGTACCAAGCCCACGGTTTGCTCCGAGATGTGTAGCTAGACTAGCTACCCTCTGAGTGGCTCTCACACATTGCATTCATACCAAATCGCTGCAACATGATGTTTGGGCGGGGACGCAACTGCATGGCGAAATCTGTCACATGGCTGGGCTAAGGCCGCCCGGGTTACGCACCAGCAACAAGCCAGGCAGGCAAGCCATCGGTTCATGTCGGCAGCAACTTCAGTGCTATCACGCAAATGCCTATGGGCCATGGTTCCATGCTGCGAGTGCATACAGGTGGTGGTCACCTGGTGCGCACATCGCAGCGGCAAACTAGCATTATTCAGCTGGTATATGCTTGGTGCATGCATGGCGAATTGAGGGCAAGTGCTAGGCGCAGGAAGCATGCACAGGGCCCACAACAGGCGTGTACTGGGCATGCATGGCGAGAGGCGCAACGGGGCGATGCGTCCTACCGCCCCCCTTCCACTCCCCCCCCTCGCCCATGGCGCGGCTTCTCTGACCCCTTCTCAAGTGTGGGGCCTGTGGCTTGCAGGCCGAGTGTCAACAGCAACAACCACCAACTTCCATTACTCTGTGCTTGCTGCGGTGCGAACGCACACAGTAGCTGCATAGCAACCAACGCCAAAGCAATGCCAAAGCAACGCCAGACCAACGCTGTCCACCCTGCTGGGTGCATCAGGATCCTGCTGGGTACGTTTATTCTCCCATTGATCCAGCGAGGATGCACACAGGCAGCATCATGCATGCTGCATACCGCACGAAGCAAAGGTGAGGCTGCACGATCGCAGGGGAAGGACATCAAGCACACATAGAAATACATACGGTAATCTCTAAAAGTCACCATAATTTCATGGCCAAGTTCAGCTACAAGCACCTTCCATGCGTGCTTGGGGGGAAGGAGTCTAGCAATGCCTACACCAGTACAGCACACCAAAAGATTCCATCTGCTACTGCATCTGCAACTATAAGATGACAAAATGGCATCCAGCAGGGAAATTACCAACGCAGGCGCTGCCAAAGAGCGCTGCCATAGCTGACACCTTCCACCGCACCAGTGCAGCAGCACCTACGCGATTGCAGCGTGGCTGTGGGTGATCATGGCGTTCAGACGCTGCTGCTGTGCGGCCTCACGGAACGTAGTGGCCTGTGCTGCAGCCTGATCAGCCTCAGCCAGCTTGTTTTCCACCAGTGCCAGCAGCTGCGTGATAAAGCCCTTGGACACCAGGTATCGCCATTCGTGAGACTCTGCCACATCGATCTGCTCCGAAACCTCATCCGCAGCCCGCTCATACGCCATCGAAAGGCTCCGAAACTGCTGCTGCACGATGTCGAGCACGGTAGCAGCGAACTCCATGACGTCAGCGAAACTCTCAGTCTCTGCCTTTGCTCGTGTGAGGTCGTTGTATGCAACTTGGTGGTCATCACGCTGTGACTGCAACTCCATATATCTCGACCGCCTGCGGCTCTCAACAATCTCTTCGTAAGCAGCTTCAGCCCTGCCAGCAGCCGCGCCCCATGACGCGCCCGCCATCAGTGCCACGGGCGCGATCAAAATCGCCATGGGGCCCATCAGGACAGCGCTAGCAATGGCCACCGAAGCTCCAACAAGCGAGCCGAAAGCAGCCCCGTCGTCCCTTTCAACGTCGCGAACGGCACGGTAACGGTCAGCTGAACGTGGATAGATGTGCAAGTGTGTGGACAGCTCTGCCTGAGCCACGCGGCTGAGTACGTCAGCCGCGACCCGATGCACCGCTAAGGCATCCGCGAAATCTTCCAAGTCACTCTTGATGGCGACGGTGCGCGCGTGTGCTACTTTGTACTGCCTTGACAGACCCTCTGTGGCAATCGCAGCCTTGCTCAGCTCAGCGGCTGCTGCCTTCAAACTGCTGATGACCTGCAGCGTCAGGCCAGGCGAGACCAGGCAGGGGAAAGGGGATAAGTGGAAGGGTCACAATGTTCGAATCCATGCAACCGGGCCAAGCTGAGAAGTGACACCCTGGCGCCTCTCATGGTTGAATCATTGGTGTGTCGCCTGTAAGTCTTGCCTGCTGCCTACCTGTTCAGGATGTTTAACCGACAACGCACGTGCAATTTGGCGAGCCTTGTTCAAGGCCACCCGCACGCCACCCTGCACCGCGAATGCTGCATCACTGGCAGCCCTGTCCAATTCACGCGTATCCTTGCCAAGCTGCACAATGCTCTGAAGGAGGGCTGTGCGGCGTTCGCAGAGCTCGGGCGCTTTGTGCAGCGCGCTGCTGCTTGTATGGACGACAAAAGCGCGCCGCGTGGTGTCGATGTGCTGGCTGAGGTTGGCCGCGAAGACAGACACGTTCCACAGGTACTGAGGGCTGCTGCTGAGCTCGCCAGTTGAGTTGACGACCTGCAGCAGCGTTGTCGCAACTTCGCCTGGCTGAAGAGGCTGCTGCGTACGGTACGCACCTGACCTGGTGCAGCCCAAATAGCCCCAATAGACCAAACCAACAAGCGCTGCTGCAACAGCAGCCAGCTCAAGCAGCGAGCGCACTTGGCAAAGCCTCTGTGCGCTGAAGTAGCGCCTGACTCCAGCTGATACATGCGTGGCTGCATTGAGCAGGCACGCACCCAGTCCTCCTGCAACCGGGCCCAACTCGCCCCGAAGCGACAGCAGCGACAGTGCCATCTTGAGCACCTTGACCCACTGAATGGTCAAGCGGTTGTTGACAGGCTGTGTGGCCACCATGATCAAGCAGCAGGACACGTGAAATCCAACTGAGGTCTTGACCAATACTGCTGCCAGATTGATGATGGCCGACTTATATTACTGACCCTGCCCGTGAGCATTCACCCGTGATTTCCTGCAAAGAGGGGTGGCATCTGTACGCGGCACACTGACAACACAAGTCGCATTCGCATCTTTGAGGCGCATGGAAACATTACCTGACGCACACATTTTATTGCGTGTTGTTGCCAAGTAGCTAGCCGGACGCTAGCTGCTGCCCGTTATGAACGGAAACGTCACTTGCACACCCCAGGGCATACCTGTCGCATCGCATCGGCTGCATGCATCGGCGCATGCCTGTTGCATCGCCTCAGCTGCTGTACGCATCGGAGCATGCCTGTCGGATCGCTGTAAGCCCTCACTCCCGTCATGCACGTGCGCATCATTTATTTGCATCCTGATTGCATCTTGATGCTCATCGCTGTTGCTAACCTTGCTTGCTCCATGCTGTGGCACAGCTTCCACGATGCCGGATGCAAGCCAGCTACCGGATGAAGCGCCGCATGCCGGCCCCGTGAGTAAATGAGCATGCATGAGCAGACTGACATGTATGGCATATTCAAGCAACGGTGTGAACGGGGCCAGTGAGGGGTGTATGGGGGCACAGAGCCACTTGCAGCCACTGAGTGCACACTGTCATCGCGCAATGCTTGTAGGATGCAGGCCCTGCAGAGCGGGATCCCTGCGGGGGGCGTCATCCCGGAGGGATTTTGCTACTGGAACGGGTCATGTCACCCAGCGGCACACGCTTTCGATCACTACAGCATTACGGTCACCCTGCTTGCATGCATGCGTGCGCCACCCGCGCCAACTTTGCAACTCCTTCGATGGGCTTGTGTGTGTTGTGTGCCGGCATTACACATATCAACACACGTTGTGCGCAGTGTGATGATCTGCAGCAGGAGGCAGGATCGCCAGGGATGTGGGCGATGCACGACTGAGGCTACGGTTGGAAATCGCCCAGCTGGTCAAATTGTGCACCCAGCTCCATCCCCATGCGCACGTCCCCCACTCACGCTGGCATCTGCGAACCGTGTCGCATGTGTTGCATACATTGTTCAGGCACAACCACAGCCAATACCCAATAAGCCTAACCAACACAATTGATTCCAGCAAGCCAAGCAACTACCAGCACAACCAGCACTATCAGTAGCACAACCAGGCAGCAGCCCAATGAACCTGCAAGAGTAGTGCGCTGTAGGCAGAGAGCGCGCGGGAAAATGACGGCCCGAGCGCAGTGTCAATACGCAACACGGCGAATGAGAGCCACACCACAGCACAAGCATGCAAAGAGACCTTCCACAGCGTTCAGAGGGCTACTGGGTGAGCTAAGCAGCATGCACGCACGAGGCACCATAACTGCAGCACTATGCGGCGGAAGACCACCCTAGCTGTCACAGTCCAAACTACATATCAATGCCATAAATCCGATGCACACCATGCATAGGGGTGACACTCGTTTATCCACATGTGTACAGGCACAAATGCATTGAATATACAAATTGATGCAAATATGCTGTCCAGAGATGCAAACGGGTGCATGCGTAGGCATTAGGCCGGCGGCAGGCTGACTGCAAGTCGACCATTGAGTGCAAAAGCCAGGTTCATACTGGGTTCATCTGCAACACTCAAACCAGACAGTCAAACCAGACAGTCATGGCCTTCATCGGCTAGAAAGCTTTAATGTGCAGGGAGCGAACAGTCGGCCATGTCATGTTAACCACGCCTGTCACAGCATATGGTAGCGGTACACAAGGTACCGCGAGGCATCAACCGCTGTCGCGGCTGCCGGCTGCAACACTGCCACCTGCAATACACAATCAACGTCATCAATTCATCGTCCAGCCACCCAGTCAAGCAGCTCAGTTGCGTATGCAACAGTGACAAGGCGCATGCATTAAAAAATCCGAATGGAGCTACATGCTCTAACCCTTAGTTCCCCAAACGTCACATGGCGGCTGGGGTGACAGCGCTCACCAGCCGATCCCCCCCTTGCATCGTTGCTGAGGGACGGACTAAGCATGGCCCGACGCGTTCAGTGTGGCCTGATTGCTGCATGTTGTTTGACCCGCACCTGCGAGCGTTATCAGTCCTCATCTTGAGGGGCGTGTCAATCCCTGCTAGAAAGCTCCAGGTGTAAAAGCATATTCAAATCTCCAAGCATACCGTACTGCACATATGGTGCAACACAACAGGACAAACACCTCTCTAGGGCCCAGCGGACGTGCTCTGCCGCCGGACTGACTTGCGGGGTGGTTATTAGGGCAAGAAAGGGCAAACCAGCACAGTGTTGCTGTGACCGCAGCTACGCAAAGGTGGGTGGGTGCAACTGCAGTCAAGGCGAAAATGCTACAACATTACGTCATGCATGTTGTGCATGCGTGGACGAGCACCCTGCAGGCAAATTGCAGCGTCGCATTCATCGAGAAACATTAGCAACAATCTACGTAAATGAATAATGCATTAATGCCTGCTGTGAATCCTCATTAGTACCCCTGTGCGTGAGCTGCAGGCATGTCCCGGGAGACAATCGCACCAACACAATGAGCAAAAGCGCTGAACAACAACGTGCAAACAGTGTTCACGGCATGGCTGGCCTGCTTTGAGCTACGGTTGGCCGGAACCGCACCCGACCGGCGTATTGGTTTCCGTCCTAGGCTCCCGGCTAACCATGCTGGCAATCCCACCAATCCCAGTCATGCCCACGAATCGTTTATGCGGCTGTGTTGCACAACTAGCGGCGCTAGGTCTGTTGCGCAAAAAATTCCACACGCTCACACGGTGTCATCACACCCCCCCAGCCTCAGCCTGAGAGGTAGCACCCTCACTGATTGGCGGCCCCAGCCTCAACTATTGTCGGCCTCCGCCTCGACAACCTCTGCCTCATCGGCAACACCAACAGCAGCATTTGCGTCTCCCGCACCACCTGCTGCTGTGGGGGCGCGGAAAAGAGCGTTGACATCAACACCGGTCGTGATCAATGCACCCATCAGAAGCGCATTGCAGCTGGTGACGGCTATGGTCAATGGCGGCCCCAGCCATGCGTCGTGCGGGGGAAGGTGTCCTCTGTCGAGCGGCGCGTCCGCGCGCATCAGCCGCGCAGCTGCGCGCGCGTCGCCCGCCTTGACCGCCAGGTGCAGCCGCGACATCTGGCTCGCACGCAGCGCAAGGCCGGCGTCTGCGCCCGCCGCCAACAACGCGTCCACCACCGCCTGGTTCCCTCCGCGCAGCGCCGCCACGTAAGCAAGAGGCTCCGTCGGCCGCTTGTCTGTCCGCCTGTTGGGGTCGGCCCCGGCGTCCAACAGTGCCATCACCACGTCCAAGTGGCCGCCTGCGGCGGCTTCCACCAACAGCTCCGCCAAAGTCTCGGCTGTGACAAGCGGCACACCCGCAACCTTTGGAAGGTCCAGCGCGGCGAGAATCACTCCCATATGGCCGCACTCCGCTGCCAAAGAAGCCGCCTCTGCTAAAACACGACCAAAGATCCGACCGCTCAGACGTAGCTTTGCCATGGCCTCATGGGTCACAACTGTGCTCATCGCCTCGGCGTGGCCGGCAGCGGCCGCGACCGGAACCAAGCTTGTCGCTAGCTTAATCAATTCACAGGTCTTGGTGTACTCTGGTGCTTGTCGCTGTTTGTGCTCTAAGAGGAGATGGTCAAGGCAGGCTTTGAGGATGCCAACATGACCCTGAGCTGCGGCTACTTGGCACGCCGTGTCGTTCCACACGCCCACCGCCAGCAATGCCGCCACGCACGCGAGGTTTCCATGCGCGACCGCCGCCACGAGCGCCGGGTGGCCAAGGCCAGAATTTTGCGCGTAAGGCTCCGAGCCGTCGTAGACGTGAATGGGCGCAAACGTGTAGGCGTAGCGCGTCCCTTTGTTCTTGCGCGCGATGGTCTCTGCAATGCGGGAGGCCTGCAGCAACTCCTTCAGCACGTCTGGGTGGTCGGTGCGCGCGGCCCACGCCATCGCATCCTGCACCGCTGCCCGTGCCTGCACGTTGGGCCAGCCACAGAGCTGCGCTGGAGGCTGCTGCTTTGGCGGACGCTCTTGGTCCTGCTGTTGCGGCAACCGCGTCTGCGTTTGCGCTTGCGTCTGCGGCAGCTCGCCCAAGCCATCTGGGAGGGGTTGTGTGGGTGGGCCGTCAGTCGTGCCGCCATGAGGTGAGGCATCATTGCAGCCGCTGTCACGGAGCACCTCGGTCCTTTGCTCCATAACCTGCGCTAGCGCGTCCAGCACGGCTTGAGCGTCACCCACACAGGCAGCGGCCACCAAGCGCTGCGCTGCGGCAGCCATCGCAGACGATGCAGGCGGCAACATGGCGTCATGCCCAGCGACCGCTGGTTCACTGCTGTCCTCACTACGGCCACTCGGCTGCGGGGGCGAGGCGGGCCCGAAGCGCTGCGCAAGAGTGCGCAGCACATCTTGGGGGCAGGAGTTGCAACCAGGAAGGCCGGGGCACTCGCCAAGCGTGAGCAGGAGGCCGGCGTGGTCTGGCTGTGCGCCAGCGTCCAACAACCGCTGGATTAGCGCCATGGGGCGCCCCGCAAGCACTGCGGACATCAGCGGTGTGAGGCCCGCGCCATCGCGGCGGTTGGGGTCGGCGCCGGCAGCCAGCAACGCGTCCACTATACGCAATCGGCCCGTTGACGACCGCGTGCGCTGGTTCTCCCTAGCACCACTTGGAGCCAACACGCTCTTGACTGCGATATGCAACGCGGTCTCCAGCGGGTCAGCCAGGCTATTGTCAGCCTCGCCAGCCGTCACTGCATGCAAAGCTGGGTTTTCAGCCAGCAGAACCTCCACAACTTCTGCATGCCCACGCGCGCACGCCTCGAGCACAGCATGGACGCCGTGATACCAGCGATGCGTGTTTCGCTCCAGATGCAGGCTTGCCCCGTCTGCCACCATAGTCATAACCACAGTCGCGTTGCCACACTCCAAGGCCATGTTGAAAGACAGGGTGCGCAGGGCGTGCGCCAGTGTTGGTGCGATGGTTTCGGCAGCAGCTGTTTCGGCAGCAGCTGTTTCGGCAGCAGCGGTTTCAGCAGCAGCGGTAGTGCCAGCAGCATCGTGCGGGCTTGGCAGTGCATCAACCGCCTGAATCAACAATTGCAGAGCAGGTGCCTGGCCATGACGCACAGCCTGGAAAAGGTCGTGGCTGGCCTGCCGCAACCGTGGGTGTGCACGCTGGTCGGATAGCTTGAAATCAAGTGCCGTGGCAACAAACGTAGCCGCGTCAACACCCACCTGAAGCAGGTGATGCACCACCGCAATTGTAAGCTCTGGTGGCATGCCAGCAGCCAAAGCCACTCCCAAGGCCTCCTCCCTGCCATGGTGCCGCAGAAGCCACGACGCTAGGAAACGTGCATTGCTCCGACAGCTGCGCGCAGACCTGCAACCAGCAACAGCAAAACGCGTGCAAACAGGCTGTACGCAATGTAAGTAAGCTGTGCTTGGTCAATTGCTGCGGCAATAGTGTGACAGTAAGTCGAGTGCGCTCGCCACGTCAGTTGTGTGTGCTTTGTGCATTCCAAGGCAACCCACGCAAGGAGTTCAACGCGAAGTTTAACATTCCCAGTAAACTCACACGCAGCACACATGCACAAGCAGTGACCACTGTCATTTACTGCTGCTATGCATATCCCTATGCTTGAGCAGCGTGCCCCACTCACGCGCCCGGCGGATCGTACCTGCAACTGCTGGTGAGCCCCCACAGGTCATCCAAGTTGTCCAAAAGAATCGCTACACTTGCCCACAGGTCAGGAGCTAGTTCAACCTCGCAGCTGTCCATCCGCCTGGTGTTTGCGTAGCACACGCTCCACGCAAGCACAGGTGGTGAGTGAAGTGAATTGATTTAAGATGACTAGGCGGGGCGCACCACGCGCAGTGCTTGAGATTATAAAAAGCTGTATCCGATGCATGTACGCCCAGGATGGAAGTCAACAACCTGGTGCGTGATGCCCATGATGCATTCACCCGTGATTTCTGCAAAACGGCACTGGCAAGTCGCATTCATATGTACAGGGCGCATGGAAACGTAACCTGAAGCACACCCACTGGATACGATGTCAAGCGTTGATGCTAGGCGGATGCTACCTGCTGCCTATTATGAATGAGAACATCACCTACCTGCGGGCGGCCCAATCGGATGCACGCATCGGAGCACACCTTTGCATCGCTGTAAACCCGCACTCACTTTGCATGCTGGATCGGATCAGGGGCAGAGCCAGCCCCTGATCCGATCCAGGGACCTAGGCTGACCCGGATGCGGATCCGATCCATATGTGAAGTACCCCTGACGCATGCACATGCGCATAATGTGTTTGCGCCCTGATTGCATGTTGATACTTATCACTGCTGATGCTTCATGCATTGGCATAGCTTCCGCGATGCTGGATGCAGGCAAGCTAGGTGGAGTGCATGTCTGTCAGTGTGTGTGTGGAATTGCAGCTACCAGTACGGTGTAGTTGGAGGGATTCCCGAAGCCTGCATGAGCAGACTGACTGACATGGCATATATACTCAGGCAATGGCGCAAAAGGTGGCAGTGAGGCCATGGGGTGCATGGGGGTAGAGACCCAGCGCTTTGAAACATCTGGTACGTACGCATCTGGTAGCGCTTTGAATTGCTGGTGACTCAAAATTGCTGGTGACTCGAAACACAACGTATACGGAATGGAGTGACGGGGAGCAACAGAAGCCATTCGGTTAAGCCGTTGAGGGCATGGTAGGGCTTCAGTTTGCAGGGAGGTTTGTCAAGGCATGGCAGCCACGAACACTGCGGATGAGGCAGGCATCCACTGCAAGCACGAGCGGTCACCTTCCACCAGCAATCCACAACGCGCCAGCATTTGCGGAGGCGCTGCGCTTTAAGGCCGCCTGTCGTGACGTTCTGGGTATCAGCAGGCCCAAATACTTGTGCCCATTTTTCGTATCTACCATAGCATATGATCTGGTGTGGTCTTTTGCCTCTTCTCACTGTCCTCAGATAGGCCAGCCGTGCTGTCTGTGCCTGAGTGCTGCATACTGCAACGTGCTTGTGGATCTGCGTGCCGTGTTGCAAGGGTGTTGAGCGCTGTTTGGAACTGTTCTTCCCACGCCCGCAGCCATGGTGCCCCACACTACCCCTGTTGATGAGGACCTGCTTCCTAAGACCCCCCTGTTCATGTCGCATGTTATAGGACCTGTCATTCCCCTACCTTAAAACTACATGCTGGCAGGTCCCTTGACCCTGCGGTCTCTGGTGGATTCGAATGCGGCAAGCAAAGGGGTCAGGTACATACATGCCCAGCCACGCACACATGCAATTCCTAAGTTTGATTGCAGGATGCTGAATCCCACGGGAGAACCCTTTTGGAATTGCAGTCACTGTCAGTGCGTTGGCGGGCGGCATCGGCATCGGCGGTTAGTGACTGTACAACAGCATGCAGGCAGGAATGGTTTGCGTGATTCACTGGAATCCACCAATATGGCACTAAGGATTATAGAGCGGCCAACAGTATTATGAGTGGTGTCTGAACCTGTCCATAATGTTTGTTCCACGCTTTTGGCTCCTAAAGCCCGACCGTAAGGACCAGTTAGCTGTTGTGGAGGAGGCCACCAGGTGGGTTCCCTCTGGATATATGTCCGGTGCTGATACACCTAGTCATGGCACGCAGTTTACAAGCGTGTCTCTTCCTTGGCGCAGGCTCAGTTTCAACTACGACCACCCTGGCTGCACACAGCCCGGCAGGGAGCTGCCCGAGGCATACCGCAAGGGCGGGTGGAGGATAATCCAAGCCCGCGCCAAGGTGCACATTAGCGTGCTCTTGTATGTTCAAAGGATACGCTCCTCTGGTGCTTAGTGTTTGCGGCAGCTGAAGGTGTTCTTCGCGTTGCACCGCTGCAGGTTGGCAACGGCGGAGAAACGTTCAAGCGAGCAAAGCAGCTGCTGCAGTCATGGCAACATTTTCACCTTGGCTGGACCGAAGTTGACGCTAGTACGCCCATCCGAGTACACCAGGGGTTTTGCGTGGTCGCGCAGACCCTTCTGGTGTGGACGGCGAACCCATTGCAAATTATGTACGTCATTGCGCTCTGCAGGCGTTACCATTTCACAGTTGATCAAACCAAGATACCTCAAATGCAAGTCCAGAAATGTGTACTTTTTGTGCCTCTTGCGCACACACTCTGTCACGCAGGTACGTGTCAGACTGCCCGTCGCCCACCAGCCTGTGGACACGCCTTCCTTTGCCCTGTAAGCCCGAACCTTGAATGCGGGTAGCAGTGCTGGTGCCAAACTGGCGTATTGAGTTGTGGTCCACGCCACAGGCACCTCAGCCCAGGCTCTGGCAGTGCCACCTGAGTGCAAACCGTGTGCCCTTCATGTTTGTGAGCCTGACCTAGGGCGTAAGGTAGCACGAGACTACAGCTTTGCTGGAGGCTGCCTGAAGGGCCATCTGATAGCAGGAGAGGAGCGCTTCCGTGTGCAGTACGAGCCAAAGGATGACAGTGTATGGTGAGCACGCTTTGCTGGTCCTGCAGGGTGTGCACGAGGGCGTTCCGGGCCGGAAGGTGTGCCTGTGACTATTTTCATGCTGGCCTTGTTCACGCACTGATCCAAGCTCCTGTCACATGCACACACCCACACACAAATGAGTACATGGCACGTGTGCAACCTGACAGCCATCCTGCGTGACTGTGTCCCCGCAGCCCTGAAAACAAATCCCTGAATCCCACATGCACCCAAATCCCACATGCACCCAAATGGCGGAATGCTGCAGGTACGAGATATACTCGGTGTCCAAGCCGGCGCACATCCTGTCCGACATTGCGCGTCCGCTGCTGAACATCTACCAGGACTGCTACGCGCGCGACTCCATACAGCGCATGACACGCCTGCTGGCGGCGCCCGCACCGCCCGCGCCCGCATCCGCACCCGCGTCTGCACCCGCGTCCAAGCAAGCGGCGCGCTCGCCCGCCTCAAAAGCGCCTGCGCTGGCATGCGCGGCGGGATCTGCGGGTGGCGCACCCGCCGCACCCGCAGCCACGGCCTCCTCATCCCGCCAACCCAAGCAGAGCTCCTGTGGGCAGTGATGGGACGGTGAGACGTTTGGAGCGGCCCGCGCCGTGGCTAGGCATCAGCACGACACTGCTTGGGTTGTAAGAATCACAACGCTGTGTTGGGCTATCTGCAGCGGAAGGTCCAAGCCAAGGTCACTGATTGCAAATTTGCAAGGCATGTACGGGACATAGCTGCGCAGCGAGAAGTCAGGCCCTGCGGCCCCCAAGGCGCAAACCGCAGCGGGACAAGCAGCATGGAAAGCAGCAGTAGGGTTTGTAGAGTTGCGGGGGCATTTTGCAGCAGTAAGTTGCGGCATAAGAACGATCTGTGAAATAAGCGGCGGAGGTGTTGGTGGATGCGCGAAGAACGTGTTGAGGAGAGGGCGACAAACGAATGCCTGGCGGAACCCAAGGACGCAGCGAATTTAATTTGGGCGGGTGGCGCGTTCAACAGTGAGGGAGGATGTGATGCAGGCTGTGGGTGTGGGGTGCACGGCGTGATGCTACCTCAGCAATGCTGCCATATGATCGCATTGGGCATGCAGTACAGAATGAAGAGTGAGGCGCACTCACGGGTCACACATCATCGCATCAAGTTGCAGTGTGAGAACGAGTGCAGGGGACGAGCATGCTCGGCAGTCCGGCAGGTGTTAGGAAAAGGTGAACCACAGCATCACGTATCACATCACACAAATGATCACCGTTCAAGATCTGAAGGCACGCAGCATGCCGTATGGCCCTCTGTGGCACCGTGCACCCATAGCATCATGAACTGGCGGTGTCGCGCGATGCACGGATAGAAATGCAGTGCGCGCTGACTTGCAAATTGTTGTAGTTGTCGGGAGCCACGCCACGCTGCATGTTGCGCACGCATTCGTTTACTCTGTGGAAAGAGGGGAACCGGGGCTGGGTCTGCTGCACCGCACGCAACGCACGCGATGCGATCATGCAAGGCAAGCGCGTCATCAACGCCACTGCCACGGTTCACTGAATTAAATACCTGCCGCACCAAATCTGTTCCCATGCTACAGGCTGCCCTGCCGTTGCTCGACCTCGTATGCCGCAAACGCGGCAGCGGCAACTGATGGCTGAAGAAGTACGCACTGCTGGAATCGGCTGCAAGCCCATGCGCAGCCGCATGATGGCGCAGAGCTTCCACTAACCGCCCCCCCCCCCGGCCAGTCCTGTAGGAGCTCCCTCCGCTTGGCGTCGCATGAAAGCTGTTTGCAATGCACAGGCTGATGCGGAAGGAGCGGCAGGGCTGCATGCGCCAACAGCCTCCCGCCCGCCTTTGAGCAGCAAGCGGGCATCAGCACCGCCCGATCCTGCTGCTCCCCATAAGAACACTGTACAAAACGGTGATATGAACCAGCGGCCCTGCTTGCTGCGGTTGTGTCTTGTACGCGATAGGCGGCGGGCAGCAATGCTGGCATGTGTGGTGGCAGCAGTAAGAAGCGCATCAGCTCGTCGTCACCGCAGGCTTTCCCGCAGCACCCACCCGCCCCGCCGCCGCCGCCGCTGCCGCGGCGACGTTGGCGGGCAGCGGCGCGATCGCGGGCCCGGGCGCCTGCTGCTGTTGCTGCTGCTGCTGGACCAGGACGGTGACTGCGGCGTCCAAGCGCGTGGCGAGCTCGCACGCGCGGCGGCGGGCCACGTGCGCCGCATCGGAGGCGCGCTCCGCCCGCTGCACCGCCGCCATCACCGCCGCCTGCACGGCGCCCGTCGGCTGCCAGTGCTTGGACGCGAGCACGCGCGCTGCGGCTGCCGCCTGCGAGGGCAGTCATTCGTTACGCAGGGCAGCGGAGGGGTGATCATGGTCGGCACGTTTCAGACGGCCCCAGGACGTGGCATCAGCTTATGCTGCGGGTTGGAACGTCGGAACGCCTAGGCGGGGTCAGCATGTAATAGCGCACTGCACACTTTGGCGGTGAATGACGATTATGGTGGAAGTGGCGTTGCCTACAATATCATGTGCGGCACAGCCCAGCAGCAGCATAACTGGGCAGCATGACTGGACAGCATACACAAGTACTGTCGTGTTGTCAGCCTTAGCACTGACTCACATCTTCAGATTGCTGCGAGGCGCGCGTGGCGTTGTCGATCCCTGACAGCAGCATCGTGTCGTGTATGTCCGAGGCGGGCACGTCAGGTAGCGGCTGCACCCATGACGGCTTCCCCTCCACCCACTGCCCGATGAATTTGCTGCCTGCAGTACAGCACACGTACACACACCACACTTTATCAGGCAGAGATTTTGCAAACCTGAACTTGCGGTTGCTCAAATGCAGCCATGTGCATGCCAACCGTTGAACTGAAAATCTGCACGCCAATACCAGTTGTTTGCATGCTTGCAGCATTCTGTGGTACTACCGTACACGGGCAAATACCAAGCATACGGTTTTGCTCTGTTTGATGCCCACCGATTCCTCGACTCGCTCACCATTGTCCACCGTGTAAATGCTCCAGCCGTGCTTCTTGCCTTGCTGCCACTGCCCCTGGTAGCACTGCCCGCTGGCAAAGTGGTAGACGCCATAGCCATGAGGCTGCAGGAAGGCAGCAACGCAGCAAGGCAACAACGCACATGTGCATGGCGTCACATCGACCAAGCGCTGGTCCCCAGCCCCAATCGCCACCGCCACAGCTCAACAGTCAACACCCAACACCCCTGTCCGGTCACAGGGCATCGCCACACTGGCACCACGCACATGGCACTGGAGCGTGAAGCGTCGCCGATTGCTGCACACATTAAGACGTGTAAACAATCTTGTTAGGCCAATCAAAGAACCCTCCATTAGCAGGGCGCTCACAAGAATGCAGCTGTACACACTACACACAGGCAACCGCTGATCAGGCAACGGGCAAGCTGGTTGGGGCCCACTTACACCTCACCATCCTGCACAACACATCATATTCAAGTGCAGTCGCGCTCTTGAACAGCTGCATTGGATTGCACCTACCAGGTCCTCCAGGTACTGCCCCTCGTAGCGGTCGCCGTTGGGGAAGCTGTACACGCCGCAGCCGTGGCGCTTGCCGCGCACGTACTCGCCCACGTAGTTGCTGTCGTCCGTACACTGCACAGGCACACACGCGCACAAGCATGACCATGAGTGCATTACGCAGCGGTGCAAATGTACAATGCCAGCAACATCACGGCGGCCACCAACCACACCAGCACCACACCAGCCCTTGAAGCAGCCTGAACGACACCACCACCACCACCAGGCGCGCCGGCAAGGCCCAGGTGGCAGGCGGCGCGTGCTTAACCACGCACGTAATGGGCGTACAATCTGATTTGCCATTGCACTTTTGCACGTCGTCGGTTCACACCCATGGAGGAGTTGACCTCACGCGACTCAAGCGTGTCTTCACGTGCAGCATGTTGCAGGTGAGAGCATCGAGGCGCGAGAACGGCTGTTATCCTGAGCGCAACGCAGCTCTCTCACGCGCACCTGCTGCATGCCCAGGCCATCCCGCAGGCCCTTGGCCCACTGGCCCTCGTAATAGTCGCCGTTGTAGAAGCGGCACACGCCCCAGCCGTTGCGCAGCCCGCCTGTTGCAAGCGCGATCAGCAAGCATCATGACTTTCAGACTTTGTGAGAGGTGTGGCGCATGGCAGGTCAGGCTGGAGGGCCTGGTTACTGTAGCAGTGTGTAGGGGGGGACGCCCATACGCACCAAATGGTGTGTCAGGGTGCGTTTTCCACTAATTCAGCTAGTGTACCGTACGTAATGCGCCTCAACCTGTATTCTGAGTGCCTTGCATGTACCGTAATGCGCCTTGCTGCACCGTGAGTAGCAGGTGCCTCAGAGCTTGAGCACCAGGCTGATACAGGATTGAAGCTGCTGGCTACACCACGTCCGTTTACGCACCGGAGTATTCGCCGTGGTAGGTTGAGCCCTTGGCGAAGGTCTCGGCGCCCGCGCCGCTGTACACGGCATTCCTCCACTGCCCCTCGTAGCGGCCCTCGTGCGAGAACGTGTACACGCCACACCCGTCTGCAGCACAGCGCGTGATGACACCGCCGCGCAGAACAGCAGCAGCAACGCCAAACACACAGGCACAAGCACACGGTGAAGCGCTGGCCAGGCTGTGGCGTGGTCTCAACATGCATTGGCTCTGCATGCAATAGCCATTTGGCATCACATACGCCTCTGCATACGCCTGCTGCATCATGGCCTTATGCATGTTGAGGTGCAAACGTTATTGTTGATCATACAATTTTGCATCGTGTCTTGCTACGAGTAGCCACCCCCAACGCAATGTTGTTCCAGCGAACACGTGCGTGTCGCACCTCACTGTCCCTAACGTTTTTGACTGTTGGTCAGGCGTACGCGTGCACCAAAGCATGCCAGCGAGGGTTACAAATAGGCAAAGCAGCCTCATGCACTCAGCGCTCTTGCATCGATTTCCAAGCCTGTAACTGCACCCGTTAACAAAAAGGAAAAGACTTCGGCGTCCACTCACCCATGCGGTCGTCTTTGAACTCTCCCTCATACACGTCCGCGTTGATGAACGCGTATACGCCCTGCCCGTTCTTCTTGCTGCTCACGTACTGCCCCTTGTACACGTCGCCGTTGCGCAGCTGCTTCATCTGGTAGTCGCCCAGCTTGTGCATGCGTCCCCGCCGCCCGCTCACGCTGCCGCCGCTGCCCAAGCTGGCGCTGGCTGCGCCGCGGCTACTGGCGCTGGCGCTGCTGGCACTGGCGCCGCTGGGCGCGACGGTCGCGCCGCCGGGCGTGGTTCCGGAGCCGTCCGTGGATCCGGGCGCGGAGCTGTCCTTGAAGAACGTGGCCGTGAGGAGAGCATTCTCCCTGTAACACAACAACGGACGTATGAGTGTATGACACAATGTCAAGCATTTGAAGTACCATGCGCTGGGGTGTTCCTGTATTGCCCTGCTTGGCTTGCCCCGGAGGTGTCAGGGCCCTGGAAAAACACTCAGCCATGGGCAATTGGCGGATGGGTGTTTTGTACTGCCGTGCACAGATCCGTGCACGGACAGCCACACGCACCTGTGGATGCCCTGCACCAGCGCAAAGTGGGCCATCCCAATCGCCTTGATCGACCCATCCAGCGCGGCGGTGCTGCACAGAGCGCGCTGCGCGTCTGTCAGCGCCGCAGCGGATGACGCGGGCGATACGCTGGTGCCGTTGGCGGCGTTGCCTCCGGTCTTGGAGTTTGGCGATGATGCTGAGGCGGAGGCCGGAGGAGCGCTAGCCTCGGGTACAGCTGCTGCCGCCGCGGCAGCGACGTCCGTGGCGTCGGTTGCGAGGTTTGTTCGGAAATCTCTCACCCACTGCGAGCGGTCGTGAAAACATAGAGCACGACCAGCAAAGCAATGAGTGACTAACAGGAGGAATCCCAGCAGGGCGCTGATTGAATATCCTGCTGACACCCACCTACGGCCTTCATGACCAGGCTGTAACACGGTTTTAATACATGTCTGCGCCCAGCGCATGCGGGAACGGCTAGTCAGCCCGCCACTCACCTGCAACAGCTCTGCCGCCTGGTCGTGGATAGCACGTGGGCTGTTCCTGTCGTCATCTCCGGAACCAGGCTCAGCCGCGCTCCCGCTGTATGTCTCGACATCGCCCAGCAGCAGCTCAATATGCCGTGCCAGCGTGCGCACAGCGTCCTGCAGGCTTCGCAGCTTGCCGCTGAGCATGCAGCTGCGGCCTGATGCAGGACCCCCAGACGCCGTCGCGATTCGGGTAACGCCACTGCGATCTGGGTCATGCGTAGATGGGATTGGGAGCGGCGCACCGTCTGGACCCAGATCCACATCCTTGGTAATCAGTGCGACCAGGCCCAGAAGGTCTGCGGCACCCTGCTGCGCAACGCTGCGCGCCGCCATGGCTGCATCCAGCGCACCCCGCAGGTTCTCTCGGCAAGTCCCACTGATGACGCGTGCGGGCAGGGTGGCGCCGGACAGCAGCGATGCCGCGTCCGGTGGCAGCAGGTGGCTCGGCCGAGCGGCGCTCGGCCCGGTTGCCCCCGTAACCGACCCTGGCCTGGATGCGCCTGCTGCAGCGGCCCCCGCTGCACCGACTGCCGTCACAGCACCGCTGGAGCTCAGCCGCCCATGACGCTCCTGCTGCTGCAGCTGCGCCCTGTCTACTGCTGAAGGGGCTGCAGGCTCCGGTGCAGGTTGAACGACGGGGGCGAACGTGAAAGCGCCTGCTTCGTTGGTGTTGCTGCCTGCTGCACCACCACCGCTAGAGCTGGCTCGTGGCTGTGAGGGAGCCACGGACGTTGGGGCGGACGCAGCTGTCACGTCCGGGACCAACCCACCAAGCGAAACATCCGCAGGTGGAACAACGCCAGAACTGCCCTTCCCTGCCTCAATTGCATCAACTGCTGCTGCTGCTGCAGGACTGTCTGCTGTGCCAACCGTATCAACATCGTCCTGCTGCGTGTCAGCGCTGACGCCATCGTTCACGTCTGCCACGCGGCCATCGCCAGCACCTGCACTGGTCCTGCAGGCAGGACACGGGCGACCCACATCAGCATCTCGTGCGTATGCTTGATGCACCCGCACAATCACAGCACAGCTTGCTACTGCAGGTTTCGCTATGCAGGAAATGGGACACAGCCGGCCTGCAGGCCGAAAGCGAGCGTAACCCAGGCACCTTGACAGGCCCAACCAGCACACCCATGGCCCAACAATATGATCTCACAGTGATTTTGCGGATGATGACATGCCTAGACCAGCACTGTTGCTCGCCGCTGGTTCTGCCAGCTCCGCAATGGGCAGCGCGCGTGCGCCGCCGCCGCTGCTGCTCCTGGTCCGCCCTGCCTGCAGGCCCACGTTCGCTCCGCCCGCGCTGCTGGTCCGTCGCGCAGACGCAGGCGTACCATCCCCTGCAGCACTGGCGCCGCTTTCGCTGGGCCCGCGGGAGGAGATCGAACCTATGGAGCCCGTTTGTGAGCCGCCCATTCGCCGCACGCTGCTAGCGCCCCGCACGAGCTGCTGCTTTGCGGCTGGCGAGAGGACGGTGGGGGACAGCGCGCTGCCGTCGATGCTGCTGGCGGCGCTGCGGTCCCACCCGGCCTCCCGCCTCCGTGCGCTGCTGCCGCCCACACTGCTGGCAACACCGTTGCGGGGGCTGGGCGACGGCGACGCCAGCGCGCCGAGCGCGTCCCCCGCCTCCCTGGCACTGCCGGAGGCGGAGGACCGGGCCGGCGCCACCTCCGTCCCCACGCTCGTGTACAGCGACAGGCGCCGCTCAAAGGCGCTCGCACCACCGTCAGCGATGCCGTCAGCACCTCCGCTGGCGGTATTGTCGGTGCCGTCGGCAGCGGCGCTCAGGGCGTCGTGGTGGTGGTACTCCTCCTCCCCGGTGTCCTCGGTCTGCGTGCCTGACGCGCTCGTGGGCTTCTGGAGGCGCGCCGTGGGGTGACCCACATCGACATTAACACACGCACACACAAGCATGTCCCACAATAGTCAGGCGGTGTACGCGTTCAGGGCTATAGCCAGCATGGTGCCTGTGCTGGTGAAGTGACGAGGAGCGCAACTGGGCGCAGAGCAAGTCGGCAGGTGAGTGGTGGTGTGCCACAGCAGCGGTGGGTGAAGCGATTGCACGCGGCAATACATCTGAGAACGCTGTGTGTGTGCGCGCATGCGTGCGTACGCCACTGCTGTGAGTTTCAGCGTGGCGCTGGTGGAGTGAGGCACTGTCAGCAGGCTTGGACTAGTGTGGAGTTCAACCACGATCCTGGCCACGTGCAGCACATGTGTTGCTCAGAGGTGTCACACAAGGCCCATTGCTCATATGCACAATGCACCCACTGTCGAACTCATGCATGCTGCCAACGGCTCACACGACTGGCCCTCACCTTGCGTGCCTGCGACTGGGGCGTAACCTCGCCAGCGCTGCGCGGGCTCGCCATAGGAACCGCCATGCCCTCCCTGTATCGGCTGGTGATTGGCTTCCTGCTGGTGCTGGGCCGTGTACCGGCGGGCGTCCATTTGGGACGGCTCGCGAGGGAGTCGCTCCGTGGAGCTGCGTTCAAATGTTTTACGCAGGCAGGGGGACGTGTGCCATAACAGGCCACATCAAGGCCAGGCAACGGGTAGCAGCATAAAATGATGAGGGTTGAGCCGTGAAACAGCAGCTTGGGTTTCTCTGGAGAGGCACTCACAGGTGTCTGGTCTGCCATACACGTCAAACCCGCTGGTAACACACGCAGGGAGAGGGATGTCGGTAACGTTCCCCTTGAGTGATATGGCCCTGCGTGCTTGGGGATCATATCCTGCCACAAGTGGACGGCCTGCGCAAGATATATGTGGAGGCCATATGTCGCCTGAGTTGCAGCGTGTTCCTTGAAAACACAGTGCGGAGTGAAGGACTGGTCAGTCAACGTTGACTGAAAGGGCGCACCTGCGAGCTCCTTATAGAACCACTGAAGCAGCTCCAATGTCTCAGGTTGAGAAGCTTTGCTGATGCGCGATATATCAATTTCCTGCGCGAAGAGTTCAATCACAAAGGTCATGTTGGGTGCAAGCGGTAGGGCAAGGAGCAAATACGCACAGGTTCAGCTGGTGGCAGGACCTGTGACTTACCTTGGTTATTCCCAGATGCACAAAGGCCGCTTGCAGGACCTTGAAGTTGGGCAATATCTCATGGTCAGCGCTGGCGGAAAAGTTGACCTGGACGTGAAGCGCAAACTAACACTTCAAGGACGTTCACAAGTCAAGCGAACTGAGAAGACTTTGTTACCAAAATACGGCTAAATCCAACGCTGAACCCTTCAGCGTGCATCCTAGTCTGGTGTGGTGTTGGCCCAAGCGTACCTTGCGAATCGCCACTGCTGTCGAGAAATGAGCGTCCAAAAGTTGGCAAAACGCTGCTCCAGAAGCAAACTGTGAGGATATGCGCATCCAGATATGCACACAACAGGTTACATCGCTGCCCGTGCCCCCACTTCCAGCGACCTTGATGTTCGGGCGCAACGGACCGCAACAGTATCCATGTTGCAGCTGACTTACCTGCTCAAGCTGGGATAGCTGGAAGTCTAGTGTGCGGTTGGCCCACTCAAGCAGCTCATTCCTGCTGCTGTAGTACTCCAGACCCACCGTTGCAAGGGCAGGCAGAGGTGACAAATCCTGCATTTGTGGAACGAACGCCTATGGTTTTCGGATAAACAGCGACATTGGGGCAAGAACTAACGACCTCCTTCTTCTGTAACACTTGCGCTTGTCTTAGCCAGGGGACACTGTGTTCTGCGGCATGACTGAAGCGGTTGGCTCAAATGCCAATTGCATTTTGCATGCAACCTCCCTCTGCTGCCGCTCCAGCGAGCCAGGCGCCAACACCCCACACCCCCGCAAGCAAGCAGGGCAAAGCTCATGCATTTGAGCATGTACACAACGAATGCCCACGAACCCTTTCCTCCACACAAGGCCACACTGCCATATGTTTGTTTGGGGCGTCTTCATACAATACTAACGTGCAGGGCCTCTGGGTGGTTAGCGCGCATGCGGAATTCGTCATGACCTTGTCATCATACATTGAAGTAAGCAGCTGCATCCCGGCTGCAACAGTTCACACCTGGCATCATGCCCAGCACTGCTGCCTGTGCCCCCCACCAGGTCGTTGCACGCAGCCACGAAAACCACTGACACACACTCTGTTTGTGTACTAGGTGAGTGCTTTGTGGCCCTGTGCTGTAAGGTGGCCATACCCTGTACACAACCCTGCCTAGCGGCTCGTTCGCCCACCCAACTTGGCCGCTTGCTTGGGTTGCGTGGCGTGACCCAGGTAGGACACGTGCCAGGTGAGCAGTGGAGTCAAGACTGCAGCAAAGCAAGCCTGTCCACTGACATGCATTGTGCGCAGGGTCATTACAGGTCGCCAAGCAACACCGTCAGCGAGCATTGCGCATGCAGCTCTGACCAGGGAAAGGCGCCATTGATGCAAAGCACCGCACCTCCAAGACGTGGAAAAGCGTTGCGCGCAGCCAACAGGAAGTTGGTGCAGCCAGCCAATGCGCAAGTCTTCAAGCGAAGTATAGCAATACACTCCACACGCACGTGCGTCAAGTACGTGGATATGGCACTCCATGCGACCATGCGCCTATTCAATTTCCATATAGCATGCAATCGCACTGGGCATTAGCAGTAACATAAATCGATCGCGCTCCATTTATCCCTGCCCTGCTCTTTGCCTTGCTCTCCCTTGCTCATGCAATCGTCGTTAAAGCTTGCAATCATGCGTGCCGCCTTGATCAGGAACTTCAGTGTACAGTGTCATGCATGATGTCGGGCGCTCACCATGCGTACCTGTGCGCAATTTCTCCCTCCCCGGCCAGTTTGCATAGAGTCACATCCACACACATTCACATCTCGATTGTCCCCACCCGTCCCTCCCGCTCACCACCGGGAACGCACCCCCCCATGCACAGCAGTGCTTGGTACTGCTATCTTCATGTGGCCACCATGCAACCCCCAGTATGCAATCCCAAAACAGACACAGTAAGTGGCAAACGTTACGCACTGCTCTCCAGCATATGGTGAGTGATCTGCAGAGCGCTATCGAGCAAACATTGCACCCACAAGTAACTGCTGTGCTATCCAGAGGGGAGCATGCTATCCAGAGGGGAGCATCAGCCTCGGCTAGAAACTTCCATAAAAGCAGAAAAACACAAAAACAAAACATATGTTGCAACTCCTGTGCAGCACTTGCACAGCATGGCATTGTGTGTTCGTGTTGCTTGAGCACTCCCCATGTCCCCAACACGAGTCTGACACATCGATCATGCCCTCAGTTCACCACTTTGGCACCTCCGTCAGCCAAACCCCACCCTCCACCCACCCACACATCCACAGGTGCAGTCAATATTTAAGTCTTTATGTACACGCATATGCACACTGCGTGGCCCCACGGGAGCTTCTCAGTCCTAACACACATGCAACCCGCCCCACCAAGCGCCATCCATGCTATGCGCGCACATGCGCAGCCCCGTCAAGACCTGCAGTGCTTCTTCAGCAGCGGCAGCAGCACATCCAGCGGCCACGCGTCCGACACCAAGTAAGGCCCGACCGCGGTGCGCCTCAGCGCCATCAGGTGCGCGCGGCTGCCCAGCAGCACGCCCGCCTCATGCACCAACGACCTCACCAGGCCCTTGCTGCCGCGCCCAAAGGACACCGTGAACGAAACCATGGAATCCCGCGGATCCACCTGCTGCTGCTGCTGCTGCTGCTGCTGCTGCTGGCGTCGTGGCGGGGGTGATGGGCTGGCGCGGGCGAGCTGGAAGCTGCGCACGCGCATGGGCACCGGCTCCCTGCACATGCCAGGCGCATGCATGCCGCGGTTGGTTTCAGCGCAACCGGGCCGGCACAGCATGAGGATGCATGCGCGTGCACACACACTGTTGTGCGGAGAAAAATTGAGCGCGAGAACATGTTTGCTTGCAGTTGTATGCACACAATGGCGTTCAACGCTCTCAAAGTGCACCGTTGTGTCACGCATGCTTTTGCCAGGTGTGTATCATTGTATCATTCGGTAAATGTTGCTGAATGCTGGCTCAGGCGTGACGATGTGCATGGCAACACGCGTGCAGCAGTGCATGCATGGCCGTGCCCTGCAAAATGCTGCGCGACAGTCATGCAAGACGCGCATGCGCAGGGCGCTTACGGCTGCGTCTGCTGCTCGTTGGCGGGGCGGGTGACGTATTGCTTGCCGATCCTAGAGGCCACCATGGGAGGCTTGATCACCGTCACGTCGCCTGTCAGCTGGCGGCCCACTGCCAGCAGCTCATCACCTGTGATGACACCAGGCGACCATGAAGCATGAGCATGACCACAGGAGCAGCATCGATGCAAAGGCAGCGCCACCCCGCCATTACGCACGCACACGCACTTCTGACAAGGACGCGTGATGGCAGCGTGAGGGTGAGCAGCGTGAATGATCAGGCAGCTTGCGTGGTGTGTGCGTGTGGTGTGTGTGTGTGCTGTCATCGTGGGTCTCGCGCCTTAGCCGTGTGCGCTTCCCTGACCTGCCAGTTCTCATCGTTCTGGCTGCGGACCATGCCAGAGCCAGTGCAGTCACTGTGACATATACAGCTATGTGGACGGTCCTGTTTGTGCAGCGTGTTCTTAATGCTTGACTCTTCAACGTGCCACCGCATATGTGCATTGGTTTCGGTAGGCGAGGTGTTCCACCCTACCTGTGATGTGGTCGAACGGCACGCTCTCTGTTGGCGTTCCATACACATCAAACGTGTCTGTGCTCGTGCCAAGCCGCAGCACGCCCTCATATTCCTTCTCCTCCCGCATAAACGTCGGTGCGAGCCTCGCAGCCGCGCCGACGCACACTAGCACAAGGCCTGATGCTGCGATGTCCAGACGGCCGCCGTGGCCTGCACTGTTCACCCTGGCAGCATGCTGCACTGCCTGCACGACATCCAGGGTGTCCCACCCCTCCGGCTTGTCGACAAGCAAGATGCCGTTGGAAAGCAAACTCAGCTGTGCGGGGATGTCGTGTATAACCCTAGGAGAAGGTGAGGCGGCATAAGCTGTCGGTCGAGGAGCGGGACAGGGTCGCTTAACCGCGTTTGTGACGGTATTCCGTAGCATCGGCAGGCCCAGATGGCGGGGAGTCATATGCGTCAGTGCAGAAAGGTAGACATCGTCAGATTGTGTATGCCATCAGTTGATCAGCATTGACAGTTCCAGAGGTAAAGCGCCGGCTGTTGATCTTGGTTTTCGCACGAACACCAGCCATGACACATCGTCATCATGCATGATGCCGCAAGCTGCGGAAGGCGGAAGCGCTTTTTGGTGAGCTGAGATTCAACACTTTTACTTGTCGCATCAGTACCGCCCCTGCCTGGTCCCGACTGCAGACTGGGCACTGAGACTTGTTTGTTGGGCAATAAGTTGTTGGCGACTCCAAACGCCTGCTTACCGTCCAAGCTTACACAGGTGCTGCCTGCGGAACAAGTTGCGGCACGCAAATTTTCCTTATCTTTTAATCTTCAGCAGCAGCGATGCAGCTGAACCAGCTTCGAGTCAGGACGTTGCCGAGGAGGTCAGGCACCAGCACGCTCGTGCACGTGCCAGGCAGGACGCTGAGGCACGTCTGCAAGGTCAGGACTCTTACATGTGCCACTTTGCTTGCGTTCGTGTAGCTTGTATGCTGTTGAACAGCAAATCTGAGGGTTACAGAATTGATGATTGTCGAGTTTCGCCTGACGCCCTCAAGGAATTGACAGAGTGGTGCTGTACGATACTGTTCTCAAGCTACGCCTCCTTCCTTGCAGGTGGCAGAGGTTTCATCTGTTGAAGAGGAGCTGGCACTGCTGCGCATAGAGAATGAGCTATTGAAGGCTAGCCTGCTGAAGGCGCAGCGGGGCCTTGAGGTCGTCAAAGAGGTGTGTGTTTTGCTCTGCACCGCCCTATATTGCGATGGATTCCTGCACCTTGTACCCTGCCTATGTTGCCATATGCAGCGGTTGTGCAGCCGTGCAGGCGCGTCGTCGCGCACGGGATAAGCCTTGAACCCCGCTTTTGATTGTTGGTTTTGGTTGCTGGTTGAGCCCAGATTGAGGAGCAGGCGAGGAAAACCGCCAAGCCAGTTATGGCAGATCCCAAGGATGTTGCGTCTTTGACAAAGACTGCAAAGCTTGACTCTTTGGTGAGGAGTTTGTTGCTTGGCGTTGGGCGTTGCAACCAGGGTTTTCTGCAGGAGTTGCGTTGACCAGGGCATGGACCTGGGCAGTAACACTTGCAACAACATGCCTTTTACTTCACAGAGTGCGCTGGAAGATGGCATTGAGTGGCCACAGCCTGGAGAGCAATTTTGGCGTCGGTTGCCCCGCACAGAGCCTGCGCCGGTTGCAGGCGGAATCAACCTGCCGGTGGAGAAGGACGGCAGGCCCCTGCACATCGTGCATATCACAGCTGAGATGGCGCCGTTGGCCAAGGTAAGGTGTTGCCCTAGATGCTGGCGACTTCCAAGAACACTCAGCCCACCCGCCCACCGCACAGCATACGCATGGCATTCTGGTTGTTAGGGAACCTTGCACTAGCTCAGGTCATCCTGTCCACGCCTTCCGCCAGACATGCACCACTGCCAGGGTGCTGAGTGCTAACCAGTGGTGCAGCCTAAGTGGCTGTTTGGACGCAACGGGCAGCACAACGGGAGTTGCATCATTGTATACCTGTTGATCGCTGACTAAGTGCTGACAAGGGAACCGAAACATCTACACCATCTGTCGTTCTGTCTGCCTGTCTGCCATGCATGGGAACCAAACTGGCCAGAAGCCTTTTACGCTGTTGTGTGCACCCATCAATTTGCAGTCCTTCGCGTTCTTTGTCGTGCGGCCTTCACCCTGCCCTTCACCTCGGTAAACATACACACGAATGCTGAACTAGAACCTGAGCACAGACACAGCCCAACGAACTGGTACACTCAGGATGTGTGTGCACAACTACGCTGGTGCAGGTGGGCGGCTTGGGCGACGTCGTGACCGGCCTGGCGAAGGCCTGCCTGGCACGGGGCCACAACGTGTCCGTCATCCTGCCCTTCTACGAGTGCCTGCAGAAGGAGCTCATCGAGGGCCTCAAACACGAGTTCGACTTTGAGGTGCCAAAGGGCTTCCGCTGGGACGGCGACATCAAAGTCGGTGAGCACGCTGCACCAACTTGCACCATCTCGCACTCGCGAGCATACCGTTTTCAGACGAGCACACAGCAGCATGCACCACTGCTGGCATTCTGCATCCTCATTCGTACACGCCGCTGGCGCACTTAGTGCACATGTAGAGGCACACTGTCCCGTGGCGTGTACAGTTCACTGAGCCAGTGTTTCGCAACAGTGCGTGGGCCAACAACGCTGCCCAACGCTGCCCTCTTCTGACTGCTGGCGGACCCGCTGACGCGCTGCAAACAGGCACACAGCGCACGTCCGTGTACTGGGGCAAGATTGCCGGCTGCCCAGTGTACCTCATCCGCCCGACGGACTGGAACCAGTGCAACATCTTCCGCGGCACCCGCATCTACGGCGGCTCGTACAACGAGATGGAAGCCTACCTGTACTTCTGCCGGTACGTGCAGTACAGATGCAGTGGCCGTGCAGTACGAGTGCGTTCCATGCTCGGATCTGTCCAGGAAGGCGCGTTGCGTGCAGCGCAGTGCTTTGAGCACAGATTGCGTTCATCCTTACCATTGCTATCACAACAGCAGCACGCACTCAGTGCAGCATGTAGCAGACGCTTTGTGCTGAATTGGTGAGACATGCGACGGCGAATGCACGGCGAATGCATGGCAATGCTTGCTGCGTGTTTGCTTGCGCAGTGCTGCGCTGGAGTTCCTCAAGTGCAGTGGGCAGCAGCCTCACATCCTGCAGCTGCACGACTGGCACGCGGCGGCCGCAGCCATGCTGTACTGGGAGATCTACAACAAGGAGGTGAGGCGTGTTGAGATCAAGATCTCCGTTATGGGCTATGCAGCTTGCACATGCGCACACCATACCGTAGGTATTGAGGCGATCGTGCAGTGCGCTCAGTGTGCTCATGGTGGGAGTGGTGCACAACGGCACGTCTCTGTGTGGCCAGCAAGGCGCCTGTTGAGGTTTGCGGTTGGCATCCAGTGCTTGAATGTGACACCACAACAGCTTCAGCACTGTCCGCACGTTTGTGTGAAGGGTTACCGCTGCCGCTCGGCATGACGGGATTGGTGGTGCTGGTGCATCCCCTTGAGGCGGACAAGTGAAGTGGCAGAGGGCGGGCTGAGCTCTGACTGGGGCGGCCCAGGCGATAGGGCTCTAGGAGAGATGCAATAGTGGTGGCGCCGAATATCATCGCCGCCAGCGCGTTGGCGGGGGGTGGGCCATGCAGGATGTGCTGCATGCACGGATGCATTCACACGCCTGCATGCGTGTTTTGGGGCTACGCTTGACTGCGCCTCCTCTTGCCCTCGCCCTCATGCCCTTTCTCATGCCCTCCCGTGCCCTCCTGCTCATTCTCATTCTCATTCTTATTCTCATGCTCATTCCCGCCCATCACTTCCCAACGCTTTGCTCGTACTATCCGTCTCATTTGCCATGCACTATCCTGTGGTCAGGCAACGGTAAGCCACGCGTTGTGAGCAGGACGCCGGCTGTCAGTTGTTGGGATGCTGTTGCGCTGCATGCATCATGTCACCGCTGCACGCAAGGTTTCTACAGGCCCCCACTTGAGCACCACGAGTGTTCAGCAGCAGCAGCTCGATCATATGCCACGCACGGACCATGCACTCATTAGCCGCGCCGGCAGTTCGTCACATGGACGCCACGAGGTAGACAGGCCCGGCTGAAGCCTGTGGGGGGGTCAACACGTAATACCGTAGCTGCACGCCTGGGCGGGTGTGTCACCCAGAACGCTGTGTTGTAGTATACGCTGTGTGGGAGCATGTGTGTGTGAGAGAGTATGTTCATTTTTAGTTTGTCAAGTCATGTGCATGGGTTGAGGTTGTGCGGTGCACTCACCATGCATGATATACCGCTACATGATTGATGATCACCACCTCTTCTGCTGGTCCCCATCTGGGGGGAGCATGGGCCGTTCGGCCGACACGCTCCTGATGCAACATAACATAACATGATTGATGATGTTTGGTGCATGTGGCGCATGTGGGTGTGTGAGTGTGCAGGGCCTGTGGAAGCCCCGCGTGATGCTCACCATCCACAACCTGGACAACACCGGTGAGCACACGCAATCCTACTGCTGTCTTGCTGTGTTGCTGTACACCTCCCATCAGCTTGCACGCCAGCATAGCAACCACCGTGGCGACAATGACGCATCGCGGCATGGCGTACACCGGCACAGCGTGTGTGCAGGTCAGCCAGCAGCGGCCGGTGCAGGCCTTCACATGCTTTGAAGTTGGTGAATCGAGCTTGGCCTGGCTCAAACAAAATTCAAGGGTATCATACGGGGCGCCAAGGGTCTCAGCATTCATCAACCATCACGGTAGTTTGGAGGCCTCAAACCCCAAGTCATTGTGCCGCGCGCATCGTGTGCTGACAGTGTGCTGCTGGTGTGCGTGTGTTTAGAAATGTTTGGTTCCCGTGGGGCCATGCATTGTGCTTTCCGTGGGGCCGTGCAGTGTGCTTTCCGTGGGGCTGTGCAGTGTGCTCATGTTATGCGTGATGATGAGAACTGCACCTGAGGGTGGCGAGGTGTCTGGGCTGAGCTGGCGGGGTCTGTGTGGTGTGCACGTGCGACAATGTGTGCTGGTGTGTGCATGCAGGCGAGTGCCGGCAGGACGAGTTCTCTTTCACGGGCTACCCGGGGGAGCTGCTGGCCACGCCCGACAAGGCGCTGGACGAGCGCACCATCGGCCACAACCCAGAGCGACTCAACCTCATGAAGGTGCGTGCG